>ONZH01001840.1:0-36764 GCA_900303285.1 Rhinella marina | reverse complement strand
TACACGGCTGTGTACCTTGAAAAATACAATATATAGGCCTTAACTGGCAACTGTACTGTGCGTTCTCTTGCAAAGTAATTTCTCATAACTGGTGTTCATACCACCGTCTGTTC
Source organism: Rhinella marina (assembly GCA_900303285.1). Taxonomy (NCBI): domain Eukaryota; kingdom Metazoa; phylum Chordata; class Amphibia; order Anura; family Bufonidae; genus Rhinella; species Rhinella marina. The sequence continues at coordinate 36,651 of ONZH01001840.1, read as the reverse complement.
AGTTACTACAACGGCTGTGTACCTTGAAAAATACAATATATAGGCCTTAACTGGCAACTGTACTGTGCGTTCTCTTGCAAAGTAATTTCTCATAACTGGTGTTCATACCCACCGTCTGTTCAGTTACTACACGGCTGTGTACCTTGAAAAATACAATCTATAGGCCTTAACTGGCAACTGTACTGTGCGTTCTCTTGCAAAGTAATTTCTCATATACTGGTGTTCATACCACCGTCTGTTCAGTTACTACACGGCTGTGTACCTTGAAAATACAATATATAGGCCTTAACTGGCAACTGTACTGTGCGTTCTCTTGCAAAGTAATTTCTCATAACTGGTGTTCATACCCACCGTCTGTTCAGTTACTACACGGCTGTGTACCTTGAAAATACAATCTATAGGCCTTAACTGGCAACTGTACTGTGCGTTCTCTTGCAAAGTAATTTCTCATAACTGGTGTTTATACCCACCGTCTGTTCAGTTACTACACGGCTGTGTACCTTGAAAAATACAATATATAGGCCTTAACTGGCAACTGTACTGTGCGTTCTCTTGCAAAGTAATTTCTCATAACTGGTGTTCATAACCCACCGTCTGTTCAGTTACTACACGGCTGTGTACCTTGAAAAATACAATATATAGGCCTTAACTGGCAACTGTACTGTGCGTTCTCTTGCAAAGTAATTTCTCATAACTGGTGTTTATACCCACCGTCTGTTCAGTTACTACACGGCTGTGTACCTTGAAAAATACAATATATAGGCCTTAACTGGCAACTGTACTGTGCGTTCTCTTGCAAAGTAATTTCTCATAACTGGTGTTCATACCCACCGTCTGTTCAGTTACTACACGGCTGTGTACCTTGAAAATACAATCTATAGGCCTTAACTGGCAACTGTACTGTGCGTTCTCTTGCAAAGTAATTTCTCATAACTGGTGTTCATACCACCGTCTGTTCAGTTACTACACGGCTGTGTACTTGAAAAATACAATCTATAGGCCTTAACTGGCAACTGTACTGTGCGTTCTCTTGCAAAGTAATTTCTCATAACTGGTGTTCATACCCACCGTCTGTTCAGTTACTACACGGCTGTGTACCTTGAAAAATACAATATATAGGCCTTAACTGGCAACTGTACTGTGCGTTCTCTTGCAAAGTAATTTCTCATAACTGGTGTTCATACCCACCGTCTGTTCAGTTACTACACGGCTGTGTACCTTGAAAAATACAATATATAGGCCTTAACTGGCAACTGTACTGTGCGTTCTCTTGCAAAGTAATTTCTCATAACTGGTGTTCATACCCACCGTCTGTTCAGTTACTACACGGCTGTGTACCTTGAAAAATACAATATATAGGCCTTAACTGGCAACTGTACTGTGCGTTCTCTTGCAAAGTAATTTCTCATAACTGGTGTTCATACCCACCGTCTGTTCAGTTACTACACGGCTGTGTACCTTGAAAAATACAATATATAGGCCTTAACTGGCAACTGTACTGTGCGTTCTCTTGCAAAGTAATTTCTCATAACTGGTGTTCATACCCACCGTCTGTTCACGTTACTACACGGCTGTGTACCTTGAAAAATACAATTATAGGCCTTAACTGGCAACTGTACTGTGCGTTCTCTTGCAAAGTAATTTCTCATAACTGGTGTTCATACCCACCGTCTGTTCAGTTACTACACGGCTGTGTACCTTGAAAAATACAATCTATAGGCTTAACTGGCAACTGTACTGTGCGTTCTCTTGCAAAGTAATTTCTCATAACTGGTGTTTATACCCACCGTCTGTTCAGTTACTACACGGCTGTGTACCTTGAAAAATACAATATATAGGCCTTAACTGGCAACTGTACTGTGCGTTCTCTTGCAAAGTAATTTCTCATAACTGGTGTTTATACCCACCGTCTGTCAGTTACTACACGGCTGTGTACCTTGAAAAATACAATATATAGGCCTTAACTGGCAACTGTACTGTGCGTTCTCTTGCAAAGTAATTTCTCATAACTGGTGTTCATACCCACCGTCTGTTCAGTTACTACACGGCTGTGTACCTTGAAAAATACAATATATAGGCCTTAACTGGCAACTGTACTGTGCGTTCTCTTGCAAAGTAATTTCTCATAACTGGTGTTCATACCCACCGTCTGTTCAGTTACTACACGGCTGTGTACCTTGAAAAATACAATCTATAGGCCTTAACTGGCAACTGTACTGTGCGTTCTCTTGCAAAGTAATTTCTCATAACTGGTGTTTCATACCCACCGTCTGTTCAGTTACTACACGGCTGTGTACCTTGAAAAATACAATCTATAGGCCTTAACTGGCAACTGTACTGTGCGTTCTCTTGCAAAGTAATTTCTCATAACTGGTGTTCATACCCACCGTCTGTTCAGTTACTACACGGCTGTGTACCTTGAAAAATACAATCTATAGGCCTTAACTGGCAACTGTACTGTGCGTTCTCTTGCAAAGTAATTTCTCATAACTGGTGTTCATACCCACCGTCTGTTCAGTTACTACACGGCTGTGTACCTTGAAAAATACAATATATAGGCCTTAAACTGGCAACTGTACTGTGCGTTTCTCTTGCAAAGTAATTTCTCATAACTGGTGTTCATACCACCGTCTGTTCAGTTACTACACGGCTGTGTACCTTGAAAAATTACAATTATAGGCCTTAACTGGCAACTGTACTGTGCGTTCTCTTGCAAAGTTAATTTCTCATAACTGGTGTTCATACCCACCGTCTGTTCAGTTACTACACGGCTGTGTACTTGAAAAATACAATCTATAGGCCTTAACTGGCAACTGTACTGTGCGTTCTCTTGCAAAGTAATTTCTCATAACTGGTGTTCTATACCCACCGTCTGTTCAGTTACTACACGGCTGTTGTACCTTGAAAAAATACAATATATAGCCTTAACTGCAACTGTACTGTGCTTCTCTCTTGCAAAGTAATTTCTCATAACTGGTGTTTCATACCCACCGTCTGTTCAGTTACTACACTGCTGTGTACCTTGAAAATACAATCTATAGGCCTTAACTGGCAACTGTACTGTGCGTTCTCTTGCAAAGTAATTTCTCATAATGTGTTTATACCACTCTGTTCCCAGTTACTACACGGCTGTGTACTTGAAATACAATATATAAAGCCTTAACTGAACTGTGTACTGTGCACTTCTCTTGCCGAGTAATCTTCCATAACTGTGTTCAGACCCACGTCTGTTAGTTACTCACGGCGTGTACCTTGAAAAATACAATATATAGGCCTTAACTGGCAACTGTACTGTGCGTTCTCTTGCAAAGTAATTTTCTCATAACTGGTGTTCAACCACCGTCTGTATCAGTTACTACAACGGCTGTGTACCTTGAAAATACAAGTCTATAGCCTTAACTGGCACTGTACTGGCGTTCTCTTGCAAACTAATTTTCACGTGTGAAGGCAAGTATTGTAAAAAAAAAAAAATGCGGCGGGGGGCTACGGAATCGGACGTGGACGAGGACGGGGGCGGCGGAAATGCTGTTGGGGGCCTTGTTGAAGCCAGTGGGGATACAATGCGTGCTGGTGAGGGTCAGCCAGGATCCCGCTCATCCAGAATCCCTGCCTTTATGGGACAGTTAAGCAGGGGGCGGGTTACACCGCTGTTGAGGCCTGAGCAGGTTGAACAGGTGGTGCAATGGATAGCCGATAGCGCTTCCACACAGTTGTCCACCAGCCAGTCATCCACACAGTCTCACTCTGACCCTCCTTCCTCCACACCTGGCCAACAGAGTCATCCCACCCTTGACCCCTCCCAGGAGCTCTTTTCGGGTCCTTTTTCAGATGTGCCGGAAGAATCCCAGGAGCTAGCAGAGGAATTTGTTTGTAGTGATGCCCAACCACTTGAGTATTCGCCATCTCCTGCTGATGTGGACCCTGAACCAGCATCTGTTATCATGAGCGATGATGATGATGATGAGACGCAGTTGCCATCAAGGGAGGCTGTTGGAATGTCCAGTGGGCAGGAGGAGGAGCAGAGTGAGGAAGAGGAGGTGGTGGATGACGAAATGACCGACCCCACTTGGCCAGGGGTGATGTCCAGCGGGGAAAGCAGTGGAGAGGTGGTGGTCTGCGCAGCACCGAAAAAGGCAGCAAGGCAGAGGGATGTCCAGGCAGAGGGATGTCCACAGGCAGAGGGATGTCCACAGGCAGAGGGATGTCCACAGGCAGAGGGATGTCCAGAGGCAGAGGACAGTCCAGACAGAGAAGTGAGGCCACAGCCAGCAGGGCCGAAGCTGTTCCCGGCAGCGGGCAGTCGCGCGAAGCTCCCCCATCGAGGCCTCGTACTTCTGTGGTGTGGAGATTTTTTAATGTTTGTGCGGATGACAAACTGAGCGCGGTTTGCACACTCTGCCACTCAAAACTGAGTAGGGGCTCTGAGAAGAGCAATCTGACCACCTCAGGCATGCGGCGTCACTTGGAAGTCAAGCACTGGGCTGAGTGGGAGAGAGCAAACGCAATACAAACTGCGCCCGGTCCTGCTGCCACTGCCTCTTCCCCTTTGTTGTGTGCTGCCACTGCGGTCCAGACCTCCAGCCAGGACACCTCCACATCTGCCTCTGCCTCGGCTACTTTGGGGCCTTCTCCTTCAGCCTCCCCTTCCCCCGCCTCTTCGCCTGCACCCTCACACTCCTCGTCCCAACAACTGTCCATCTCGCAGGCGTTCGACCGCAGGCGGAAGTACGCCTCGAGTCACCCCCAAGCCCAAGCCTTAAACTGCCACATCTCCAAACTGCTGGCCCTGGAGATGTTGCCGTTTAGGCTTGTGGAGACGCAGGCCTTCCGCGACCTGATGGCGGCTGCCGCACCTCGCTATTCCGTCCCCAGCCGCCACTACTTTTCCCGGAGTGCCGTCCCCGCCCTGCACCAGCACGTGTCGCGTAACATCAGGCGGGCCCTGAGGTACGCAGTCAGCGCAAAGGTCCACTTGACCACCGACTCGTGGACAAGCGCTTGCGGCCAGGGACGCTACATCTCTTTGACGGCACACTGGGTGAATGTAGTGGAAGCGGGGACGGGGTCGCAAACAGAGACGGCCTACCTACCACCCCCGCCCAAGATTGCCAGCATGGGTTCTGATAAACCCCCTCCTCCTCCTCCTCCTCCTCCTCTGCCTTAACATCGCCCTCAGCCGCTAGCTGGAAGCGTTGCAGCACTGGCGCGGGGAGACGTCAGCAGGCGGTGCTTAAGCTCATCAGCTTGGGCGACAGGAAGCACAGCGCCCCAGAGGTGAGGGACGCCATATTGCAGCAGACGGAGATGTGGCTGTCGCCGCTGCAGCTAGGACCAGGCATGGTCGTGTGCGATAACGGCCGTAACCTGGTGGCGGCTCTGGAGCTTGCCGAACTCAATCACGTACCATGCCTGGCCCACGTTTTTAATCTGGTAGTCCAAAAATTTCTGAAGACTTACCCCAACCTGGCAGAGCTACTGGTGAAAGTGCGGCGCTTGTGCGCTCACTTTCGTAAGTCAACTGTAGCTGCTGCTAGCTTAAAAAAACTCCAGCAACGCCTCCATTTGCCTGAACATCGGCTGTTGTGCGACCTGCCCACTCGCTGGAATTCCACCTATTCCATGTTGGCCAGGGTGTGTGAGCAGCAGAGAGCATTGATGGAGTACCAGATTATGAATCCACGCGTGCCTCCAACTCAGCTCCCTCAGTTTGCCAACCACGAGTGGCCATGGATGGCAGACATATGCGATGTACTGCGTATCTTTGAGGAGTCCACCAAGAAGGTCAGCAGCGAGGACGCTATAGTGAGCGTAACCATCCCGCTCCTAGGCGTCCTTAAAGAATCCCTCATCGCAATAAGGGAGAACGCATTGCACGCAGAGGAGACGGGGGTAGGAGGAGACGCAACGGAGCTACACAGTCAGACCACACTTTTGTCTGCTTCACGGTGGCAGTTGCAGGAGGAGGAGGATGAGGAGGAGGACGACGTGGAGGTGGCTGTGGAAGAGGAGGAGGATGCTGGCGGCGAGGGTAGCAGTCAGGCTGTGTGCGTCCCATTGGTTCAGCGCGGATGGGGCGGAGAGGAGGCGGAAGAGGAAGAGGAGGAAATGGCAAGTGATCCTTCTGGTGGGGGCAGTGAGGTCATGCCTATTCAGAGTCTGGCACACATGGCTGACTTCATGCTGGGCTGCTTTTCCCGGGACACACGTGTTGTCCGGATAGTGGAGAACAAACTGTACTGGGTCTTCGCAATCCTGGACCCCCGGTATAAAGATAACGTCTCTTCTTTTATTCCGGTAGAGGAGAGGACAAATCGATTGCTGGAATACCAGAGGGAACTCGTGCAGAACATGATGGAGATTTTCCCACCCACCATCGCTGGCGGCAGAGAGGAGAGGGTCTCCCAGAGTCCCACAACATCTATCAGGCCCACAGCCACCAGGGGAACACTCTCCAAGGTGTGGGACACGTTCATGGCACCCCCTCGTGCAACTTCCATCACTGCGGGGCCCGCTATCAGCAGGAGGGACAAGTATCGGCGGATGTTGCGGGAGTACCTGGCAGACCGTAACCCTGTCCTCCCCGATCCCTCGGCGTCCTACACTTACTGGGTCTCCAAGTTGGACACGTGGCTGGAACTGTCCCTGTACGCCTTGGAGGTGCTTGCCTGCCCTGCCGCCAGCGTGCTATCAGAAAGGGTGTTCAGCGCAGCCGGGGGCATTATAACCGATAAGCGCAGCCGCCTGTCAACCGACAGTGCCGACAGGCTGACGCTAATCAAAATGAACAGCAAGTGGATTGACCCGGACTTTGCTTCTCCAACCGTGGAAAGCAGCCAAAAGTGAAGTGCCATCTGTATGAAGTGCCATTTCCTCCTCCACCTCCTCCTCCTCCTCCTCCTTAACCGCCGTAGAATTGCTCCGTAAATAAGAAAAATTTATATATTTATGGCTCACCTCTTGGGCCTCCACATAATTTTTAAGAGGTCTCACCTCTTGGGCCTCCACATAATTTTTAAGAGGTCTCACCTCTTGGGCCTCCACATAATTTTAAGAGGTCTCACCTCTTGGGCCTGCACAAAATGTTTAAGAGGTCTCACCTCTTGGGCCTCCACATAATTTTTAAGAGGTCTCACCTTTTGGGCCTCCACATAATTTTTAACAGGTCTCACCTCTTTGGGCCTCCACATAATTTTTAACAGGTCTCACCTCTTGGGCCTCCACATAATTTTTAAGAGGTCTCACCTCTTGGGCCTGCACAAAACTGTTTAAGAGGTCTCACCTCTTGGGCCTGCACAAAATGTTTAAGAGGTCTCACCTCTTGGGCCTGCACAAATGTTTAAGAGGTCTCACCTCTTGGGCCTCCACATAATTTTTAAGAGGTCTCACCTCTTGGGCCTCCACATAATTTTTAACAGGTCTCACCTCTTGGGCCTCCACATAATTTTTAACAGGTCTCAACCTCTTGGGCCTCCACATAATTTTTAAGAGGTCTCACCTCTTGGGCCTGCACAAAATGTTTAAGAGGTCTCACCTCTTGGGCCTCCACAATTAAGTTCTTGCCTTTTAAGAGGTCTCACCTCTTGGGCCTCCACATAATTTTTAACAGGTCTCACCTCTTGGGCCTCCACATAATTTTAACAGGTCTCACCTCTTGGGCCTCCACATAAATTTTAAGAGGTCTCACCTCTTGGGCCTCCACAAAATGTTTAAGAGGTCTCACCTCTTGGCCTCCACATAATTTTTAAGAGGTCTCACCTCTTGGGCCTGCACAAAATCTTTAAGAGGTCTCACCTCTTGGGCCTCCACAAATCTTTAAGAGGTCTCACCTCTTGGGGCCTCCACAAAATCTTTAAGAGGTCTCACCTCTTGGGCCTGCCACAAAATCTTTAAGAGGTCTCACCTCTTGGGCCTCCACAAAATCTTTAAGAGGTCTCACCTCTTGGGCCTCCACAAAATCTTTTAAGAGGTCTCACCTCTTGGGCCTCCACAAAATCTTTAAGAGGTCTCACCTCTTGGGCCTCCACATAATTTTAAGAGGTCTCACCTCTTGGGCCTCCACAAAATCTTTAAGAGGTCTCACCTCTTGGGCCTCCACAAAATCTTTAAGAGGTCTCACCTTTGGCTCCACAAATCTTTAAGAGGTCTCACCTCTTGGGCCTCCACAAAATTTAAGGTTCACTTCAATTAGGTCTCACCTCTTGGGCCCCACAAAATCTTTAAGAGTTCTCACCTCTTGGGCCTCCACAAAATCTTTAAGAGGTTCACCTTTGGGCTCACAAATCTTTAAGGGTCTCACCTCTTGGGCCTCCACAAATCTTTAGAGGTCTCACCTTCTTGGCCTCCACAAATCTTTAAGAGGTCTCACCTCTTGGGCCTCCACAAAATCTTTAAGAGGTCTCACCTCTTGGGCCTCCACAAAATCTTTAAGAGGTCTCACCTCTTGGGCCTCCACAAAATCTTTAAGAGGTCTCACCTCTTGGGCCTCACAAAATCTTTAAGAGGTCTCACTCTTGGGCCTCCACAAATCTTTAAGAGGTCTCACCTCTTGGGCCCCACAAAATCTTTAAGAGGTCTCACCTCTTGGGCCTCCACAAAATCTTTAAGAGGTCTCACCTCTTGGGCCTCCACAAAATCTTTTAAGTCTCAACCTCTTGGGCCTCCACAAATCTTTAAAGAGGTCTCACCTCTTGGGCCCTCTTCCACAAATTTTAAGAGGTCTCACCTCTTGGGCCTCCACAAAATCTTTAAGAGGTTCCTCTTGGGCCTCCACAAAATCTTTAAGAGGTCTCACCTCTTGGCCTCCAAAAATCTTTAAGAGTCTCACCTCTTGGGCCTCCACAAAATCTTTAAGAGGTCTCACCTCTGGGCCTATTTTAAGAGGTCTCACCTCTTGGGCCTCCACAAAATCTTTAAAGTCTCACCTCTTGGGCTCAAAAATCTTAAAGGTTCACCTCTTGGCCTGCACAAATCTTTAAGAGGTCTCACTCTTGGGAGGTCTCACCTCTTGGGCTCCAAAAATCTTTAAGAGGTCTCACCTCTTGGCCTCACAAAATCTTTAAGAGGTCTCACTCTTGGGCCTCCACAAAATTTTAAGGTCTCACCTCTTGGGCCTGAAGAGGTCTCACCTCTTTAGCCTCCAACACAATTTATTAACGGTCTCACCTCTTGGGCCTCCACATAATTTTAAGAGGTCTCACTCTTGGGCCTCCACAATGTTTAAGAGTCTCACCTCTGTGGCCTCCACATAATTTTAAGAGTCTCAGCTCTTGGGCCTCCACTACATTCTTTAAGAGGTCTCACCTCTTTAGCCTCCCACAAATTTTAAGACGTCTCACCTCTTGGGCCTCCACAAAATTTTTTCCATGAGTCTCTGGCCAGCCCCACGGCCTCTCCTGCCTTTTTGCGGTCCTACGCATCCCTCCACAGTCCCCACCTGACTTTACCTGCTAGACATGAACACTGGGGCCCAGGTCGGGGTCACTGATATCTCTAGCGCCAACAATTTGGGCATTTTAAGGCTTCTGCATGTGTTTGAGTTGTTTTTACATTTTAAAGAAGACATGTCTGACCACATTTCACACACACACACAATGACAATTAGGGGTGGGGTCTATTTGCTTTCCCCCTTGCCTATGCCATCTGTGGTTGTCATAGGCAACGTGATTTTAAGGGGTGCAGAATTTCATCTTCTTTTTTGTCTAGTTTGGCTTGGGGTCCATGGCAATGTAGAGGAAAGAAGGTTTCCTTGTATGGTCTCACTTTACAGAGAGGTTAGATTGTCCTTGGAGTGTATTGTTGAGAGGCTGTGATAGTGGCGTAATAGTGCGACTTGGGCGCGTTATATGCACCCAGACATGCTTCCCCTGCTGTCCCAGTTGCATTCCAGCAGTGTTGGCATCCTTTTCTGAGGTTTCAGGGTGGACTTGGTGACCTCCAAGTGGTCGAATTGAGATTTCCAAGTGGCGAGCATTTTTTTCCCATAGACTTTAATGGGATTCGATATTCGGTCGAATAGTCGAATTTCGCGGTCTATTCGAATCGAATTTCGAACTTTCGAATATTTCACTACTCGCTCATCTCTACAAATAACTAAGCAACATAAAAACTGAAAGTTAACATGGCATGACAGATAAGATGATTAACCCTTAAAGGGGTTGTCTCACCTTGGCAAATGGCATTTATCATTTAGACAAAGTTAATACAAGGCACCTACTCAGGGGCAAACAGACAGCAGAGGGCCCCTGTGCAAGGAATATGCCTGAGCCCTCCCAAGCCAATTCTCAACCTAACATATTACCTCCTAACATTACATACAGCAATAAAACATACAGGGTAAGGCTACTTTCATACCTGCAGCACTACGATCCAGCCACCCGATCCAGCAGAGAATGCAAGGAATTGGCCAGACACAAACCACAGCATGCAGTGGTTTGTGCCCCACCGATTCTCTGCATTTTTGCAAGATTGTGGCTGCATCTCTGCCGGACCACATTATAGGTAAAAAGGGCCTGCGAGCATTCCGTTCTCATCCAGCAGTGCCGTATCTGGCTATATTTATTTAAAAAAAAAACACAGAAAGCTAAACATAATGCACTAACACAATAGATGCAAGCATTATATATAGACTAAGCCAGGGCGTGGCTAAAGGCTCATGGGCCCTTCAGCTTGCCCCCCCCCCCCACTCAGCGCAGGTGCACCTAGCTTTTCTGCAAATATTGAAATGCAGCGCCCCCATGCAAAATTCTCAACCTAACCCCTTCCCTCCAGTCCTACTGTTAAAGGGGTTGTCCTCTTTTTACTACTGATGACCTATCCTCAGGATAGGTCATCAATATCAGATCGGCCGGGGTCCTCCGGCACCCCTGACGATCAGCTGTTTGAAGAGACGGCATTGCTCATATGAGAGCTGATTTCTCCGCTGTGTTCACCTGCTTGCCGCAGCATTTGCAGTGATGAGCAGTAAACAGAGCAGAGAAGGCAGCGCTCGTACAAAAAAAAAAAAAAAAGACAACCCCTTTAACGACACACAGCGCCACAGAGCATACAGGGTCAATACATCCCCACATATGTACCTCTTACATCCAGTGACTTCTCTTCTCTGATGTAGACCTTCTCTTTCCTCTTCTTCTTCTGTCTTCGGTCAGACCAGACCGTCATGGTGACTTCTTTCAGCTGCACCTCGTCTCTGCACAGTTTAACAAACAGACATCTTACTTTCCTACTTTTACATCATTCTCTCACCTTCTCCACAACACCCCATCCTGCCCCCCCCAATACTATACTACAGAAACAGTCCCCCTTAAAATACTGGTACCAGACAGAAAAACAATACCCCCATTACCCTTCAGATCAAATCCCCATATCAAACCCCAGATGAGACCCTCCCCATCTCCAGACCCCCATATAAGACCCCCATTAGACCTCCAAACCCCCATATAAGACCACATTAGACCTCCCAAACCCCCAATCAGACCCTCATTAGAACCCCAGACCCCAATCAGACCTCCATTAAACCTCTCTAGACCCCCCTTCAGACTCATCAAGCCCCTAATCAGACCCCCCTTCTGGCCCCCATATCAGACCCCCATTGTGGCCCCCAATAGCAGAGTCCACCCCTTGTGGCTCCCAATAGCAGAGTCCCCCCCTTGTGGCCCCCAATAGCAAGAGTCCCCCCCCTTGTTCCCCGCCAATAGCAAAGTCTCCCCTTGTGGCCCCCAATAGCAGAGTCCCCCCTTGTGGCCCCCAATAGTAGAGTCCCCCTTATGGCCCCCAATAGCAGAGTCCCCCCCTTGTGGCCCTTAATAGCAGAGCCCCCCCCTTGTGGCCCCCAATAGCAGAGCCCCCCCTTGTGGCCCCGAATAGCAGAGTCCCCCCCTTGTGGCCCCCAATAGCAGACCCCCATTTAGGACCCCAAATCAGACCTCAGATCAGACAATAAAACAAATAAATAAACTTACCTCTCCTGTGTCGCTCCTCTCCCGGTCCTGGCTGTCTCCCCACTCTCACATCTTCCTGGGCCTGCGCTGCAGTCACCTGACCTCCTGCAGCGTCAGGTCAGAGTGCGCTCTGTACATCCTGATGCTGCAGACAGTCAGGACACAGCAGCGCGGGCCCCAGGAAGAGCAAGCAGGAGGAGGGGTAAGTACTTTACAGCGCTACCAGCGCTTCACTCCCCCTCCTCCTGCATACTAGTGAGCGCTTCCATGCACTGTATCTTATAACGGGAATAGTAGAGCACCCCTGGCTTAGGGGCCCGGTCGCAAGTGCGACCGCTGCGACCCCTATAGTTATGCCAGTGGACTAAGCCCTCATTCTGATATAATAAAATCTGAGATTCTTAGCCAATATATTTTGATCAAAACACATCTGTGCCCACCTACCCTGGCCAAGATGGTCTCAGTCAGGCAGGTTCTACACTAAACCTACCTATGCCATTGGGCATCTATGTTCAAGAGTGCAGACTCTGCACATATAGTGTGCTGCTCCTAGTCACTTCTCTGTGCACCAGGGGCGTAACAATAGGGGAAGCAGGGGAAGCAGCTGCTTTGGGGCCCAGACCCACAAGGGGCCCCCTCAGGAGGGAGACTAAAAGATTTTATTGTCAGGGCCCCCTCAACAGTATTATACAATGACATTATATACAGTGACACTATAGAAAGCGGATGGAGCGGCTGTCAGGCCTTGTCTGGGAGAGCTCAATCTTGACTAGCCACAAGAGTGAGGGTTGCATGTGAGTTCGGGGTTGCGAGGAAGTTTCTGGGGGGGCCCATTCAAAAATTTGCTGTGGGGCCCAGTTAGTTGTAGTTACGCCACTGCTGTGCACCCACCGACCTGAACATAGATGCCCAATGGCATAGGTAGGTTTAGCGTTGGACCTGCCTGACTGAGACCACCTTGTTGGGGGTAGGTGGGCACAGATGTGTTTTGATCAAAATATATTGGCTAAGAGTCTCAGATTTTATTATATCAGAATGAGGGCTTAGTCTATATATAATGCTTGCATCTATTGTGTTAGTGCATTATTATTAGCTTTCTGTGTTTTTATTAAATAAATGTAGCCAGATACGGCACTGTGCCCCAGAAGTAATAATGCTCCCATAGTGCTCATACTGATAATCATCTTCCTCATTGTCCCCCAATTGTAATAAAGCTCACCATAATGCCTCCAGTATCAATAAGTATATTTATAATGTGTGAGAAATGCCCACATATAATGTATCCCAGTGCAAAAATATGCCTAAAAAAAAATCCTCTGTTGTGTGACAGTAAAAAAAATCCTCCTCTTAGTGCCTCCAGTAGAACCAATGTCCCCATAGTGCCCTTATAATGTGTTGCAATGCCCCCTACTGTGTGCCTTCAAAAACCGTTCTTAGTGCCCCCAGTTGAGCTAAGATCTCCATAATGCACCCTTAATTTGTGCCAGTATGAAATACTACAATATAGTGCCCGCAGTAGATGCCCCTATAGTGCTCCTCTCCCCATCCCCATAATGCCTTCCATAATGTGACAGTAAAACAATGCCCCGATAGAGTGCTCCAAGTAAATGCCCCCATAAAGCTCCTCACCCTCATCCCCATAGTGCCCCATAATGTGTCCCAGTATAAAATAATTACAAAATTGAAGGACCCCGTTTGAGGGAGGGGTAATGCAAATGCAATGGCTGGGGGCAAGTTGGGGCCACAAAGACCCCAACTTGCCCCCGAACTAAAGTAATTAAGATTAAAACATAACTTTTATTTGTTTTATAATTCAAAAGCAAATTACTGTGCAAAATGCCCTAACCATTAAAACCACTCACAGAGAGGGTAACTAATGCCAATTCTATAAAGGTAACAGGGTGTGCACCAACCACTGCTATACCCTAATCATCAATACATTTGTTTTATTTCACAACCTAGCCTGGTCTTCGTAGATACAGCACTATTAGCTACCTCATTAGTCACTTGCCACTGGGCTATTAAAATGTTAACCACTGCCCCCCAACATGTTTCGCCAGTGACCTGGCTTCATCAGGGATCACAGACAGCAATGGTAGGTAGCGCTACTGTCAGTGGTTTTATAAGACCTTTCTCCACCCTCTAATTAACACTTACCAAACACTTACCCTGTATAATAACACCAGCAGATGAGCCTATAGTGCTCATCTTCTCTACTTCTCCATAGTGCCCCCCATGTGTACCAGTATATAATGCCAATATATAATGCCCCCAGTAGATTCCCCATAGTGCCCCTCTCCCCCTTCTCCATAGGGCCCCCCATGTGTACCAGTATATAATGCCCCCAGTAGATGCCCCATAGTATTCATCTCCCCCCTTCCTCATACTGGGCAACAACATTATAGTGTAAATGAAAAAAAGAAACTCACATACTTACCTCCATGCCACTTTTAGGGTTGCAATGCTGGCTTCTTCCTGCCTGTGTCTCACGCTGTACGGCTTAGACAGCACAATAACATGATTTTATCGCCTGCACCGGCCTCTTATAGGCTACAGGCACTAGGCCTGCAGCCCCTCAGAGAAACGTAGATGGGAGACACCTCTCCCCTGCTTCCCCACCACAGCAATCATTATATATATATATATATATATATATATATATATATATAAGCACTCATTTACCTTGTCCCTGCCACTGAAGCTCTGAAGCTTGTAATGGGCCCCCTCCTACACTTGGCCCCCGTGCAGCCAAACTGGCTGCACAGGTGGTAAGTCTGCCCATGCGCCTACTAATATATTGTAGTATCCATATTGCCTCCTTTGCTGGCTTGATTCATTTTTCCATCACATTATGCAGTTTGTTTCCAGGGGTTACAGTCATCTCTGCAGCACAGATACAAGGCGGGAGCTGCTGTGCATGGAGGCCTATGCATGTTCCCAGGGTCCCGGCCAATAGAGAGGATAGTACTTTTCCCATAGTGTGCAGTAATGTCCACCACTGCTGGATTGCAAAGGAGGATGTATCCCCTTGAAAAACGATGCTCAGAACACCTTATCCTAATTCTCTTTTCTCTCATACCATTCGGATTCTTAACAGCCTGGGGCTTTTTGTCTACTAAACTGCGTCCATGACTTCATATTCATACCTCATGTTGGGAGTGATAATCTCCTTTTACCTTATAATATGTTTACTCCTTTTCTACAGCTCTTAGGGAACAGTGATAATAGTTAAGGTTTTCAATGTTATTTTGGCCTTAATTATTCGGCTGATTGCTCCTATTTGTCATTTTTTGGAAGTCATCAAATGATTATATGAAAACAAATGTACAGTATAAGGAAAGGAAAATACATACAATGCAACGGCACACTGCCAACCAGATAAAGCACAAAATGCCATAGTGAGATAATGAGATATTGTGGAGCTAATGCTATGTTTGTTTAGTAAATTATAGATTCTTGGCAAATATATTTTGTACAAAATTATCCGGGCCCGTCCACCAAATCGTCAAGGTAATCTCTGTAGGACGGGAACCTAACACTATTTCCTACCTGTTATGTGCCAACCTTGGCTTCCGTATAATCAAGGGGTGTTGGTTCCACATGAATGTTGGATCCACTCTGTCTTTTGCCATTTCTGGTGCTTCAAAGGCCTCCACTAGTTCAGGGATGCAGATACCAACATGCATGCACCCTGATTGTACGGAAGCCAAGGTTGGCACATAACAAGTAGGAAATAGTGTTAGGTTACCGTCCTACAGAGATCACCTTGACGATTTGGTGGACGGGCCCGGATAATTTTGTACAAAATATATTTGCCAAGAATCTCTAATTTACTAAACAAACATAGCATTAGCTCCAGAATATCTCATTATCTCACTATGGCATTTTGTGCTTTATCTGGTTGGCAGTGTGCCGTTGCATTGTATGTATTTTCCTTTCCTTGTGCATTTAGCCATAGCAGCGTGCACCTGCGCACTGGGATGTGCTGACTAAAATTCCCCTTTTTTGTCTTTGTAAGTATGTACAGTATGTCTTCTGTGCCATTTTGTATGGTGACTGTATTTTGCCTTAAACTTTAATAAAAAGATATTGGATAAAAAAAGGAAAAATGAAGCAAGCCAGCAAACGAGGCAATATAGACAATCAAAATACATTAGTAAGTGACTTGTCTATATGATAAAGGCCATTTGCTTAAGTGAGACAACCCCTTTAAAGGGAGTCTGTCACCTACTTTGAGCATTTTAGACTGCTCAAATAACCTTATAGAACAGTTTCCTACCATTAAAAGAGTACCTGTATTGTGTCTTTCCCACATAGAGATCATGAAAAAAATGACTTGGACGTATGCTAATTAGGTCTACTATTTTAAAGGTGGGCTCAAAGTAGAACTCAAAGTAGGTGATAGACTCTCCTTAAGAAGTATCACATGGTAACATAAGCCTTTTTATTTTTATTTTTTGGTCACTTGAGCTTACCTGCAAGAAATGTTACTGTGTTCTTATTTATTGATTGCCATTGTTGTAAATAATGAGAATATCTTGACAGGTTTGAAGTCATTAACACCTGTGACGAATGTTCAATATTCTTAATACCACTGTCCTTTGTCTATACTTGTTCAAGAAGCAATCATTGTAATGACTCAGTACTTTCTTTTGTAGCATACACATATAAATGTAAGAAGTTAAATTGCTACATAACGCTCTAGGCTTATTCTTGAATTACATGTATCCATGTTTAATGTATAACATTACACTGTCATAGATTTAAACAAAAGAACAGGTTGGACAAAATTGGTAGAGTATTAAACAGAATGCACATTCTACCAATAGAAAGTCATATTTTTATGATTAGGAGATAAAATGTAAATAATATGAATATGTTTTTAGGAGTTCCACAATGCCCTTTGACTATATACGTCTAGGTGGTCCGTATTTATCTTTGCAGGGAAGTTTTTGAGCATCCTTGCAGAAATGTTATCTGCAGGACTCCCCATGGAGAAGGATTACCATTCTTGACTTCTCTATCACAGTGTACACAGTTCTCAGTGAGCGATGTATATGCAGATCACATGATCTAGGACCATCTCTTAGATAGATGAAGAATATGCCATAATAAGATGATTGCTTTAGAGTTTTAATGCTGGAATCCCTGGTAATAAATGTTGAAATGGAAAATAACTTTAACTGTGACAACTCAACTCAAAGTAGCTCAGTATAAAAGGAGTTGATCACTGCCTGTCATAGACGCTAAAATAAAACAATAAATCTAAAAAACTAAAAAAGGGGGGGCACCCAGACAGAAACAGGCAAAACAATAAAGGAAGACCCTCTGGACCATAGAGCACTGATGAAACAATCTAGTCCTCGTGTTTAGAGGAAGCTGAAGGTCCAAGATGGCACAAGTATGGGAAAAGAGGGGAAAATATTGGGACAAGCTGGTGCATGTATAAAATGGAAAATGCTATTTACAATATACAGTGGGGAAAAAAGTATTTAGTCAGCCACCAATTGTGCAAGTTCTCCCACTTAAAAAGATGAAAGAGGCCTGTAATTGACATCATAGTTAGACCTCAACTATGAGAGACAAAATGAGAAAACAAATCCAGAAAATCACAGTCTGCTTTTTTAAAGAATTTATTTTGCAAATTACGGTGGAAAATAAGCATTTGGTCAATAACAAAAGTTAATCTCAATATTTTGTTTTATATCCTTTGTTGGCAATGACAGAGGTCAAACGTTTTCTGTAAGTCTTCACAAGGGTGGCACACACTGTTGCTGGTATGTTGGCCCATTTCTCCATGCAGATCTCCTGCATGATGTTTTGGGGCTGTCGCTGGGCAACACGGACTTTCAACTCCCTCCAAAGGTTTTCTATGGGGTTGAGATTTGGAGACTGGCTAGGCCACTCCAGGACCTTGAAATGCTTCTTACGAAACCACTCCTTCGTTGCCCTGGCGGTGTGCTTGGGATCATTGTCATGCTGAAAGACCCAGCCACGTTTCATCTTCAATGCCCTTGCTGATGGAATGAGGTTTTCACTTAAAATCTCACGATACATGGCCCAATTCATTCTTTCATGTACACGGATCAGTCATCCTGGTCCCTTTGCAGAGAAACAGTTCCAAAGCATGATGTTGCCACCCCCATGCTTCACAGTAATGGTGTTCTGTGGATGCAACTCAGCATTCACTCTCCTCCAAACATGGCGAGTTGTGTTTCTATCAAACAGTTCTACTTTGGTTTCATCTGACCATATGACATTCTCCCAATATTCTTCTGGAACATCCAAATGCTCTCTAGCAAACTTCAGATGGGCCCGGATATGTACTGGCTTAAGCAGGGAGACATGTCTGGCACTGCAGGAACTGAGTCCCTGGTGGTGTAGTGTGTTACTGACGGTAGCCTATGTTACGTTGGTCCTAGCTTTCTGCAGGTCATTCACTAGGTCCCCCCGTGTGGTTCTGGGATTTTTGTTCACAGGTCTTGTGATCATTTTGACCCCACGGGGTGAGATCTTGCGTGGAGCCCCTGATCGAGGGAGATTATCATTGGTCTTGTATGTCTTACATTTTCTAATTATTGCTCCCACAGTTGATTTCTTCACAACAAGCTGCTTGCCTATTGCAGATTCAGTCTTCGCAGCCTGGTGCAGGTCTACAATTTTGTTTCTGTCCTTTGACAGCTCTTTGGTCTTCACCATAGTGGAGTTTGGAGTGTGACTGTTTGAGGTTGGGG
This sequence comes from Rhinella marina, assembly GCA_900303285.1. Taxonomy (NCBI): domain Eukaryota; kingdom Metazoa; phylum Chordata; class Amphibia; order Anura; family Bufonidae; genus Rhinella; species Rhinella marina. The sequence goes on along the minus strand of ONZH01001840.1, from coordinate 17,981 downwards.
ACAGGGATCTTTTATATTGATAACAAGTTCAAACAGGTGCCATTGCTACAGGTAATGAGTGGAGGACAGAGGAGCCTCTTAAAGAAGAACTTACAGGTCTGTGAGAGCCAGAAATCTTGCTTGTTTGTAGGTGACCAAATACTTATTTTCCACCATAATTTGCAAATAAATTCTTTAAAAATCAGACAATGTGATTTTCTGGATTTGTTTTCTCATTTTGTCTCTCATACTTGAGGGCTACCTATGATGTAAATTACAGGCCTCTCTCATCTTTTTAAGTGGGAGAACTTGCACAATTGGTGGCTGACTAAATACTTTTTTTCCCCACTGTACCCAAAACAGTGGTGCTAAACCAAAGCACTGTCTGTCACATCAAAGGTTTGTAATGTCAAGTGCACAATAATAGCACCTTTGTAATGTTATTCAACCTACCAAGAACGTCTAAGGTTGGCTAGAGTAGGTCCCGCCTACTCCCAGAGATGATCCGGTATCATCTATGGAGCTAGGTGTATGAGGCACTCAATGTATATCCCTAGTCAATAGTGTGTACCCCCTCTAGCTTCTAGTAGATGTACAGTGTTAGCTTCAGGGCTCTGTGGTGGAGAGAGCCCCGTAAACTGTGTATGAGAAACTGCCCACTTGTAAAGGTAGTGAAAGGGGCTCAAATATGTACAATGAGTTATTGTTCCATTCCAACAACCAAAGTGCTTGCAGTGATTACAAACAGGATTCTGTAATGAAGAGAGTGCCGTAACAGGTATACTGTATATAATGACACTGCCTGCCAACAAGACAGTAAGTAGAGGCACAGCAAGTACGGGCTCAACGCATTTCAACTATACAGTCTCATCAGAAGCCACAATAGTTCAGGTAACAGGCAGGGTTGCCAACCGTTCGTAAATTTACGGTTGCAGTTGGCAGCGGTTGTAACGTCCGGATGAAAAAAGCACTGTCTGTAAAGCCTGTGCCCTGAACTCTGAATTCTGCACTGCGCATGCGTGCATGCGTAGTGCAGGGAGATGGGAGCTGATGCATCTCGATGCTGGAGCCAGGAGGAAAAGGGACGTAAGGCAGGAGGAGGAGGAGTCCCACACTGACCACCAATGAAAGACCGTCTATCTTTCAAAGTTCTCTGCCTGCAGCGTTCCCACACCACGCTAGACAGAGGGCCTGGAGCGAGACTTGATAAGCAGCGGAGCTGGTGCTGCTGGCAGGTGAGGAGGACCTGTAGCTAGTCTGTCAGTAAGCCTTCCATGATGTCTTCCCCAGCCTTTACATCACCCCTGTGTCCTCCAGCTCTGTTTGCTGCTAGAGATTTATCAGCATATGTGACAGTCAGATGATGCAAAACTATGACCAATGTTGACAGTACTGGGGGCCCTATAAGGCATCATTTAAACTATTGAGGGCACTATAAGGGGCACCATAGGGGACGAAAGCTAATGAGGGCATTATATATGGGGGCATTTAAGCTGCTGGGGGCACTACAGGATACAGTAAAGCTACTGGGAGCATTTTAGGGGACAATATAATTACTGGGTTCACAATAGGCTACTGTTAAGCTACTAGGGGCATTATAGGGAGGCATTTAAGCTACTGGGAGCAATATATGGGGCATTATAATTACTGGGGCACTATAGGGGGGCCTTATTACCTTTTGGAGCACAGTGGCCTTGGTTTGGTCCATGGTATATATATAACACCTGAAGCAACTAATAGCTGAAGACTAAGAGTTCTGGAAATCACCCTGTTTGTGACCCAAATTATAAAACTTTGACTTTTAATTTATTAAATTTAATAGCCCCAAACTGACAAACAAAAACAGTTAAAAATTACTGTCCTCTCTCACTTGTGGCTACATATTTCTAGTAGTGTTAATAGGGGTCCTATGGTTACCACTTTTTTATCCTCAAGTGAATGCCACCTGCCTTGTTTGTATAGGATACGACAAGGCGTCATCAGGACTTACAGTATATCAAGTACCCCATTTAGGGCATTATAGGATCCTTTGAATTATACGGAGACCAAAATTGTATCCTATAAAGACAAAGCAGTTGGTATTCACTCTTCTAGGGGATAGTGTGAAGTAATACACCCCATCAAAGAAATAAATTGAGGATAAAACAGTGATAACCACAGGACCCCTTTAAACACTACTAGAAATAGTACAACTGAGAGGATAGTAATTTTTAACCATTATCGTTTGTCAGTTTGGGATTATTTAATTTAATAAATTAAAAGTTAAGCTTTATCATTAGGGTCACAGAGTGATTTTCGTAGCTCTTCAGATATTAGTTTCTTCTATGGGGGGTTTATGACTACTAGGAGAACTATGGAGATCTTTATGAATACTGGGGACACTATTCCCCAGCCTACTATTGGTAGCTTTATCACTCTTACTATAGAGGCTTTATTAATACTGGAGGCACTATGAGGAAAATTATTTCTATTATGTGGCATTACTACTACTAGGGGTACTATTGATGGGTATTATAATTATTTGGCACAATCTGGAAGACACTACTGCTAACAGGGATCATTTGGGGAGCATTATCGTGGCTGAGGCACTATTAATGAGGGCACTCTGGGAGAGAATTATTAGCATTAAAGGGAATTTGGGGAATACTGTTACTATAGGGGCCTACCTATATGGCACTATTATTTCTACAGTATAGTATTTGGAGGCGTTGGTGGACACAATCACCACAGTATTGGTGATAGCAGCAGGATAACACTGTGATACCAGGATGATGAGGATAGAACGTGAGGAACTTAAGATGTCTGTGTGCAAGCTCTGCAGAAAGAAGATGTAGCTGAAAGAATTTGTCATGGCGGTCTGGGCTGAATAGAGAAGATGAGGAAAAAAAAAGTCTACATCCAAGGAGGAAACATCACTGGATGTAAGTATGTGCCGCTGTATCCTCATGTATGTTTAGTAGTTGTGAATGTAATGCCCATCCAGCTATGTCTTTAGTGGGGAGGGGGGGGGGCACAGATGCATTGTGAATGCATGTTATAGTCACCCCTTTCTTCAGAGCCATGTTCTGCAGCTCTGGTCAGTTCCCTTCTGGTGCTACTTGTTTATAAACTGAAATGGGTACTTGGATATATGGTACATATATGGCATGTGACCACTGTAGCCAATCAGTGGCCTAATGCTGAGGACAGTGATTGGCTGCAGTGGTCACATGCCATACCCCTGCACATCAGTGTGCCCATCACCAACAGTGTACTTACCTGTTGCATCCCTGTCTTTGTTTACATGGCCACAGCAATGATGCTATAAAGTCCAGTATGTCACATGCATCATCAGTGCAGCAAAGCACTCATACTAGAGTGGTGGGGATGTAACAGAGGAGAATTCTGGATTTATTGTCATATTTTATGTTTAACTACTGGACAAACCCTTTAATTCCGGCATATTAGTTATTCAAGAGCATTATGTTTACGACATTTTGGGGGTGTGGTCTCTAAAAAAGGGGCAGAGTGTATGTCCGTAAAAATTTTGGTCTGTCTGTGATTTCTGGTTCAGTTGTCCAGAAAAATTGAAATGGAAGGTTGGCAACCCTGGTAACAGGCATATCGATGCAACCACTCTGGTGGTGTGTGGTGCGGCGTCCTGCACTAGTATGGCCATGAACATGCATACCACATGCCTGCAAGATAAAAGGGAAGGCCCTCCAACTGGGTAGGACGGGAGAGCAGCAGCCACCAATTGAAGGGGAGGAGCGGGAAGAGCCTCTGTAAGCCTCGCCCCTTCAGATGGCAAGTGAGCGCACCTGGCAGAACGCAGAAATAATTGCAGGAATACGCAGGGATATGGTATGTGTCAATTAGGGCTGGGATGGAGAGAAGCCATTGTGTCCACAATACCAGAAATGTTTGTGGGCTAAAAAAAATGCAGAATAAATGGGGGATCAGAACGGTTCTGGGGAAAGGGTGATACCCAAAGTATAAGGGCATCCCCATACAGATTCCAGCATCAGGGCAGAAAGCCACAAGGCTGAGCAATAGTCCGACCACATGAAGGGCATCCAGAGGTCATACAATGCATACAAAAGGGGCTAGAAAGAAGGCCCCCGTATGATAAGCGTATATGCACTCCGGGAGCAAAGTAGTGAAGGTAGCAGAAATATACAGAATTACAGCATCTGTCAGCTGTCCAAATAAATACTAAGTCCCTACAGGAAGCAAGCATAGGATATCTGCTCATTAAGCCCTCCAGGTTGTACAGTATCGCTGCTGAGGCCATGCTGGTATGCAGATTTTATCACTTATGGTGGATAGCCACACTTTTGGAATTTGTTTCTCAGGTCAGAAGCAGCCCTCTGAAAATCAGAGATGGTGGAGCAATTGCGTCTGATCCTCAGAAACTGCTCCTTAGGGATGCCTCATCTGAGGGGCTGTGGATGCCAACTCTCCCATCTAAGTAAACTGTTGGTCGAGGTAGGTTTCCGTTGGTGATGACGCGATCGTCGGGTACCTTCACAATACTTAAGTCCAGAACGGTTATGGTAGTCTCCTGTATTTCAGAGGTAAAGTAGAGGCCCAAGTTGTTAATATTAAGGGCCTCCACAAACTGTAACCAACACACTGTCAAGAGGTGCGCGTTCTAAGTAATAAATAAGAAAATATACATATAGAACGCTTAAACCATAGAAAAATAACAAATACTTTTTGAATAAACAGATCGGGTAAAAAACTATTGGGAAAACCTATATATAAGGTCCCTGGATAGACTAAGTGGGGAAATGTTAGAGCAGCACAATCTATGCTAGTCCAACGATGTATAACCCACTAGTGTTGCGGAGCGTATACAGATATACCTCAAGTAAGTAGGACTAATGATCCCGGCCTATGAGTAGGTTTAATAAAGCAAACGTCTGCTCCTAGACATATACCCCACTCATTAAATGGGATGGACGCTCAGTGCATAACCAGTAATTGCGTATGGCCAGTTAGCAATTTTGCTGGCATATACATGCACTAACAACTTGTCCAATCGTGCCCCACGATTGCCTCCGGCTTGACGCGTTTCTGTGTTAAATATACACCTCATCAAGAGCCTGTCTAACAGAGCAGCATAACAGAGAGAGTTTAGAGGAACTGCCTGGTGTGGCAGCGTGTCAAGCATCAGGGTATCAGCACTATGATGGCCGTGGGCGGCCGCACGTGCACCGAGTTTAAAAAGGATTAGCCCCGCCCCACCGGGTGCATCACGTTGCTCTGCAGCCAATCAGAAGGTAAATAGCCCTCCATCAATGTTACCATGGACTGTAAGTGGCAACTATGTATCATAAGTGTCCCCAGTGGAAACTCAGCGCTATATATACAGTTATGGGGATATCAAAGGCGGCACTGGTAAGGGGTAGAGATTTAAAAAGGGGCTCTCGGATAGGGGAGCAAATGATACAGATGTAAATCAGAAAAGGATAATGTTGATAATGCATCGCGAATATCACGTGCACACCCAAGATCTACATCGCTGATATTCTGGTATCAGACATTATTTATGCAGTATCGACAAAAAATCCATGTCCCAAATAATAGAGTGACACTAGAACGTCACTGGACTATTATTGTTAATGTCAAAAGGGCAAGATAGAGACAAAGAAAAACCCCTCATAATAATTTAATGCATAGGATCATATCCTGATCATGGCGCTAACAAGCTACTGATGTCGCTGTAGAAATAACCTGGAGAAAATCTCCAATCACCAACTAGAACAGCTGAGGGGCAGGTATATAAGAGACGGACACATATATTATAATCCCGTCTATCAGATTCAACATAAAGAACGGGATAAGAACATGTCACCACCCCAATCACCTGAGTAATAGGCTACAAGGAGGATCACTAGGTCCCATAATTAAATACGTGCCTCCGCTATGTAGCGGCTGGGTATGGCTGGGGGGATGACAGTGGAGAGATGGAGCAAAAACTGCGATGTGACATGTATCTAGTCATCGAACCTAAATAAATGATGCAAAGGACAGGGCATCATTGAGCCCCTGTGGTCTGATAATATTTAGTTTGAAAATCCAGCGGGCTTCTTTTTGCAGCAAAAGACAATCAATGTCACCACCCCTCTGGGATTTCATCACATGCTCAATGCCCTGAAACTGTATGCTGTTAACTCTGCCTCCGTGGTGGTCCAGCACATGATGGGCAATTGGCATATCATTTGCCTTTTTAATATCAGAGATGTGTTCTCCTATTCCCCGTCTTAGTTCTCATTTAGTCTTCCCGACATATTTGATGTTGCAAGTACATGTCATGAGGTATACGACCCCCCTTGTTTTGCAGTTGATAAAGGATTTTATGAAATAGGGGTTCTCGGCATCACTGCCGAAAAAAGGACTTGCCCCTTCAGATAAATCTGCAAAATTTACAGGAGCCGCAGGGAAATGTCCCCACTGCGGAGTTTCTCAGCCAGGATTGTGGAGTCGGTCTCTGATACAGAGTTTTAGCGTTCTATATCTATATTTGCCTCCACAAACTAACCGAAATTCTCCTTGGACCCTTTCCAGAAAATGAGTATGATATGCCAAACCCAAAGATCAATCAGAGTGGACCACCTGTGGATATTATCCCCAAACACAATCTCTCTCTCCCACCAGACCAGTAAAGGTTGGCAAAATAGGGGCACATGGGCTGGCCAATGGCCACACCCCTGAGCTGGTGGAAGAGACATCGATCGAACAGAAGCACATTGTGTTTTAAAATTAACTGTAGCAGAGATAACACAGACTCATTGTGTGGATGAAGATGTTCGCCACTTTCACCTAAAAACAGGTTGATCTTCTCGCATCCCATCTCATAAGGGATGCTGCTGTAGAGTACCTCAACATCCAGGCTGGTCAGGTATGTGCCCGGTTCCATGTAAACACCCTCCAGTTTGGAGAAAGTACTTGAGTTCGAATCGGGTTCTAACTCACTCTCAGTAGAAACTCACCGAATGTCCTCACTAAAACTTAACTTTTATTAATGAATCAATATAATAGAAAAGGAAAAACAACATTATCCATGACATAAATAGCTATAAATATACAATTGGTCCTCTGTATAGTCGTCAAAATTAAATCAAGAGTACATAATTCTCACCTTGGTGCTAAGGTAAAGGCAAAATGTGTAAAGACCTGTATATGAGAGGTATCTAGTATCAAAGAGGCGGGTATAGGCGGATACATAGGATGTAAACAGGACCTCCTAGCCGGATCATTGGTACCTTTGATTGTGCACACTCTCAGGTACGCAATATCTTGAACCGGTACTGGTCACTGTTAAAAACAGACCCCGATTTACAGGATTGCTTACCTGATATGCCCGCAATAACTTATCGACGGGGCCGGAATATTGGGGACTCCATAGTGAGTAGTCATTTTGAACCACCAACCACGATAAAACGCACCTGGCTCGAAAATCGGCAAAATGGGACATCTAGATGTGGGCATTGCAAAGCCTGCAAGTTTGTCCGATTAGGACAATCTTTTACTAACAGCACGGGTACTGAGACATACCAGATTCGCTGCTTCGCCAATTGCAACACTAGAAATGTAGTATACATGATGGTTTGTGAATGTGGCTCCTTATATATAGGAAAAACCTGCAGGGAGCTTAAGGTGCGGATTCTAGAACATGTGGGCGACATTAGGAACAGGAGGGATAAGCCGGTATCTAGACATGTAATTTATAAACATGAAGGAAAATTGGAAGGTATCTCCTTTCTGGTATTAGAAGTGGTCCTACCCTCAATCAGAGGAGGGAATGTGGACCAACTTCTGAAACAGAAGGAACTACATTGGATACTGAATACGGTTTCACCTTTGGGCTTAAATGAGAACATGGATTTTACGTGCTTCATTTAATTCATTCGGGATACCATTATCCCGCTTTGAATGGTATGTCCTTAGGGACCTTTTCTATGTTTATCATGGGTCCCCCCAGGACACATCTAGTTACCCTTCAATTTTGCTTTATTGTTTTATGGGCCCAGGGATCTGTGGCCCTAATTTACATTATCCGAATTAGAGGTTTTAAACTTAAATATATACACCTTTAGTTACATCATAATCTGAGTTTGTCCATTCAGGCAGTGATTAATAAAGTTGAGCGGAGATTGACACGCACTGCCAATGCTGTGGTACGCAGTGCTACTCATGTAGGCAATGGCTAATTAAGTTGAGCAGAAGATGACAGGCACCGTTAGGGTTTTGGAACGCAGCGCCAACGTACCGACGTCACGAGCGCATGCTTCCGGTATCACTCCTTTTAGCGGGGCGCTTGCAGGTACCTTAACAGCGGGCCTTTGCGCTAAGATGGCGGACCGGCACTAGGCCTTACATCGCGATATACCGTTACAGGTGGAGAGTCACCACGCCATGATCTACACTTCCCCTGTTTGGTCGCATGATTCATCCAGGATCATTTGCCATATACACGCTGGGTGACTACTTCCTGTACCGCAAGCATCTTTCAGAGTATATGAGCAAGGAGCATTAACATGCTTTACTTGTGGATTGACATTTTTGGCTTGCTAGCATGCGGTATACTGTCTGTCTTGGAGGTATCTTTTTAAACAGGTTATATACTATTAGGGATATTAATACCTCTGTATAGGCACAATTTTTTCTTTGATGTTTGTATCTGAAATATTACAACTATTGTGCTTTGAGATTATATTTTGGTTCCACTATATAGTTACTGTTCATTGTGGGGCATTTGCTCCCCGGTTTTTGGAGTTATTGAAAAATCCCCTGAGGAGCTATTAAAATTACTAGCGAAACGCGTAGGGATGGGGTATATTGTCATCATGCCCCTATAGTTTGATATAGGGTTGCTACGGGTGATAGTGCCTGTTTCTCATTTGATCATATCATCAGTGACCTGTGAGATTTTGTATGACCATGGTTGTGGAACATTTATGTGTTATTTTATGTTATGTGTTTATAGTAACATAGTAACATAGTTTATAAGGCCGAAAAAAGACATCTGTCCATCCAGTTCGACCTGTTTTCCTACAAGTTGATCCAGAGGAAGGCAAAAAACCCCTGTGATTTCTTTTTGTTTCATATTCTTGGCGCTTTTTGATGATTATATAGTATGAGGACTTGTATATAACTGACTGTACCTGACTGTCTGACAATCATCTATTTTTGGTGGTGGGTCTCTTTATCTGTGTCAGGGACTCATCAGGGCATTTAGGAGGTTCCTGACACGGGATCGCCCCTATCGGGGCGGGTGTTCCGTTATTAGGCAGTACCCATAGAAGTTAGGGCGATCCTAGGGTGAGTATTTTTCCGGCTAGGAGGTCCTGTTTACATCCTATGTACCCGCCTATACCCGCCTCTTTGATACTAGATACCTCTCATATACAGGTCTTTACACATTTTGCCTTTACCTTAGCACCAAGGTGAGAATTATGTACTCTTGATTTAATTTTGATGACTATACAGAGGACCAATTGTATATTTATAGCTATTTATGTCATGGATAATGTTGTTTTTCTTTTTCTATTATATTGATTCATTAATAAAAGTTAAGTTTTATTGAGGACATTCGGTGAGTTTCATGTTCAAAATAATAGTCCTCGAAACTTCTATCTTACCAGTCTGACGGTCTATTTGTCAGTTCAACTGTGATTCTCACTCTCAGTAGAGAAAGGCAGCATTCTATATTCTTTCCTTATTCATTATCCTATAACACTATTGCAAATTAAACTGTAGTATTAATAAAATATGAGAAAATTATAAATGTGGATAAAGGAGCACATTTAGAGGATCACCAGTAATCTGTAGGCAAGGCACTTCCTAAAGCATTAGATAACAGTATGTTATACTGTTCCTTACAGGTGTATAACCTTGTATATAAACCATTATCGGGACACACCTCTTAATTGAATTCAAGTGTTTCCTTCAGTCCCATTGCCAGAGGTGTATAAAATCAAGAATCTAGCCATACAATCTGCCTTTACAAGCATTTGTGAAACGGGTTGTTCTAAAGAGCTCACTGAAGTTGAGCATGGTACTGTAATTAGCTTCCACTGTTGCAAATCAGTTTGTGAAAGGTCTTCCCTCCTAGATATTCCACAATCAACTGTAAGTGATATTATTGGAAGGTGGAAGTATTTACATGGAACGGCAACTCCGACACAAAGTGACAGACCACATAAAGTTACAGATTGGGTCCACCTAGTGCAAAAGTGCATAGTGCATAAAAGTCGCCATCGCACTGCTGACTCAATAACTGCAGATCTCCAAACATCCTCTGGCATTAACATAAACACAAAAACTGTGCATTGGGAGCTTGATGGTATAGATTAGAGATGAGCGAGCATACTCGTCTAAACTTGGTGCTCGTTCGAGTATTACGGGTTGGCTGGCCTGATCAGATGACCCTGGAATATACTAGTGACTGCCCGCAGTGCTCGGCTCAGATGCTGTCTGGATGTCGTTAGGGATAGAGCTGCTGAGTTTCAGGGATAGTGTTAGGGCCTGCATTTAGTTCTTTGTTAGGCAGGAGTGATCTCAAAAAAACCCAACAGCCCTTGGGCTACAAGACATTTTTTTTTGTCTCCTGGCTTGGCTGGCTGGCACTAGTAGTGCAGTTATCGCCATATATAACCCTTTTTTTATTGTTATATCTCAGTGATACAAATCCATTTCATACAGCAGTGTGGAACCATTCTGTTTGTCACAGTTCAGCTGTCCACTCACTGCAATCCGTATTTTCTGTCCAGGTGATACTTTCTGTACGTCACTTAATCCAACAAGGTCTTTTGCTCTCACGTATATAGCTTGATCACAAAAATCTCTGTGCGACATTTGTCTGGGTCGCAGTCAAAATAGCCACCATTAGCAGGGTGTGAGTTAGGTCTACGATAGTTTCTGCACGTCATGTTCCAAAAAAAACAAAACTAAAAAAAAATATATAAAAAAATATATAAAAAAATAGTTTTTTGTTGTTTTAGCTCAGTGATACAAATCCATTTCACACAGCAGTGTGGAACCATTCTGTGTGTCACAGTTCAGCTGTCCACTCACTACAATCCGTATTTTCTGTCCAGGTGACACTTTCTGTACGTCACTTAATCCAACCAGGTCTTTTGCTCTCACGTATATAGCTTGATCACAAAAATCTCTGTGCGACATTTGTCTGGGTCGCAGTCAAAATAGCCACCATTAGCAGGGTGTGAGTTAGGTCTACGATAGTTTCTGCACGTCACGTTCCAAAAAAAACAAAACTACAAAAAAATATATAAAAAAATATATATAAAAAAATAGTTTTTTTGTTGTTTTAGCTCAGTGATACAAATCCATTTCACACAGCAGTGTGGAACCATTCTGTGTGTCACAGTTCAGCTGTCCACTCACTCCAATCCGTATTTTCTGTCCAGGTGACACTTTCTGTACGTCACTTAATCCAACCAGGTCTTTTGCTCTCACGTATATAGCTTGATCACACAAATCTCTGTGCGACATTTGTCTGGGTCGCAGTCAAAATAGCCACCATTAGCAGGGTGTGAGTTAGGTCTACGATAGTTTCTGCATGTCACGTTCCAAAAAAAACAAAACTACAAAAAAATATATAAAAAAAAATATATAAAAAAATAGTTTTTTTGTTGTTTTAGCTCAGTGATACAAATCCATTTCACACAGCAGTGTGGAACCATTCTGTGTGTCACAGTTCAGCTGTCCACTCACTCAATCCGTATTTTCTGTCCAGGTGACACTTTCTGTACGTCACTTAATCCAACCAGGTCTTTTGCTCTCACGTATATAGCTTGATCACAAAAATCTCTGTGCGACATTTGTCTGGGTCGCAGTCAAAATAGCCACCATTAACAGGGTGTGAGTTAGGTCTACGATAGTTTCTGCACGTCACGTTCCAAAAAAAACAAAACTACAAAAAAATATATAAAAAAATATATATAAAAAAATAGTTTTTTTGTTGTTTTAGCTCAGTGATACAAATCCATTTCACACAGCAGTGTGGAACCATTCTGTGTGTCACAGTTCAGCTGTCCACTCACTCCAATCCGTATTTTCTGTCCAGGTGACACTTTCTGTACGTCACGTAATCCAACCAGGTCTTTTGCTCTCACGTATATAGCTTGATCACAAAAATCTCTGTGCGACATTTGTCTGGGTCGCAGTCAAAATAGCCACCATTAACAGGGTGTGAGTTAGGTCTACGATAGTTTCTGCACGTCACGTTCCAAAAAAAACAAAACTACAAAAAAATATATAAAAAAATATATAAAAAAAATAGTTTTTTTGTTGTTTTAGCTCAGTGATACAAATCCATTTCACACAGCAGTGTGGAACCATTCTGTGTGTCACAGTTCAGCTGTCCACTCACTCCAATCCGTATTTTCTGTCCAGGTGACACTTTCTGTACGTCACGTAATCCAACCAGGTCTTTTGCTCTCACGTATATAGCTTGATCACAAAAATCTCTGTGCGACATTTGTCTGGGTCGCAGTCAAAATAGCCACCATTAACAGGGTGTGAGTTAGGTCTACGATAGTTTCTGCACGTCACGTTCCAAAAAAAACAAAACTACAAAAAAAATATATAAAAAAATATATATAAAAAAATAGTTTTTTTGTTGTTTTAGCTCAGTGATACAAATCCATTTCACACAGCAGTGTGGAACCATTCTGTGTGTCACAGTTCAGCTGTCCACTCACTCAATCCGTATTTTCTGTCCAGGTGACACTTTCTGTACGTCACGTAATCCAACCAGGTCTTTTGCTCTCACGTATATAGCTTGATCACAAAAATCTCTGTGCGACATTTGTCTGGGTCGCAGTCAAAATAGCCACCATTAACAGGGTGTGAGTTAGGTCTACGATAGTTTCTGCACGTCACGTTCCAAAAAAAACAAAACTACAAAAAAAATATATAAAAAAATATATAAAAAAATAGTTTTTTTGTTGTTTTAGCTCAGTGATACAAATCCATTTCACACAGCAGTGTGGAACCATTCTGTGTGTCACAGTTCAGCTGTCCACTCACTCCAATCCGTATTTTCTGTCCAGGTGACACTTTCTGTACGTCACGTAATCCAACCAGGTCTTTTGCTCTCACGTATATAGCTTGATCACAAAAATCTCTGTGCGACATTTGTCTGGGTCGCAGTCAAAATAGCCACCATTAACAGGGTGTGAGTTAGGTCTACGATAGTTTCTGCACGTCACGTTCCAAAAAAAACAAAACTAAAAAAAATATATAAAAAAAATATATAAAAAAATAGTTTTTTTGTTGTTTTAGCTCAGTGATACAAATCCATTTCACACAGCAGTGTGGAACCATTCTGTGTGTCACAGTTCAGCTGTCCACTCACTCCAATCCGTATTTTCTGTCCAGGTGACACTTTCTGTACGTCACGTAATCCAACCAGGTCTTTTGCTCTCACGTATATAGCTTGATCACAAAAATCTCTGTGCGACATTTGTCTGGGTCGCAGTCAAAATAGCCACCATTAACAGGGTGTGAGTTAGGTCTACGATAGTTTCTGCACGTCACGTTCCAAAAAAAACAAAACTAAAAAAAATATATAAAAAAATATATAAAAAAATAGTTTTTTTGTTGTTTTAGCTCAGTGATACAAATCCATTTCACACAGCAGTGTGGAACCATTCTGTGTGTCACAGTTCAGCTGTCACTCACTCAATCGTATTTTCTGTCCAGGTGACACTTTCTGTACGTCACGTAATCCAACCAGGTCTTTTGCTCTCACGTATATAGCTTGATCACAAAAATCTCTGTGCGACATTTGTCTGGGTCGCAGTCAAAATAGCCACCATTAACAGGGTGTGAGTTAGGTCTACGATAGTTTCTGCACGTCACGTTCCAAAAAAAACAAAACTAAAAAAAATATATAAAAAAATATATAAAAAAATAGTTTTTTTGTTGTTTTAGCTCAGTGATACAAATCCATTTCACACAGCAGTGTGGAACCATTCTGTGTGTCACAGTTCAGCTGTCCACTCACTCCAATCCGTATTTTCTGTCCAGGTGACACTTTCTGTACGTCACGTAATCCAACCAGGTCTTTTGCTCTCACGTATATAGCTTGATCACAAAAATCTCTGTGCGACATTTGTCTGGGTCGCAGTCAAAATAGCCACCATTAACAGGGTGTGAGTTAGGTCTACGATAGTTTCTGCACGTCACGTTCCAAAAAAAACAAAACTACAAAAAAATATATAAAAAAATATATAAAAAAATAGTTTTTTTGTTGTTTTAGCTCAGTGATACAAATCCATTTCACACAGCAGTGTGGAACCATTCTGTGTGTCACAGTTCAGCTGTCCACTCACTCCAATCCGTATTTTCTGTCCAGGTGACACTTTCTGTACGTCACGTAATCCAACCAGGTCTTTTGCTCTCACGTATATAGCTTGATCACAAAAATCTCTGTGCGACATTTGTCTGGGTCGCAGTCAAAATAGCCACCATTAACAGGGTGTGAGTTAGGTCTACGATAGTTTCTGCACGTCACGTTCCAAAAAAAACAAAACTACAAAAAAATATATAAAAAAATATATATAAAAAAATAGTTTTTTTGTTGTTTTAGCTCAGTGATACAAATCCATTTCACACAGCAGTGTGGAACCATTCTGTGTGTCACAGTTCAGCTGTCCACTCACTCCAATCCGTATTTTCTGTCCAGGTGACACTTTCTGTACGTCACTTAATCCAACCAGGTCTTTTGCTCTCACGTATATAGCTTGATCACAAAAATCTCTGTGCGACATTTGTCTGGGTCGCAGTCAAAATAGCCACCATTAACAGGGTGTGAGTTAGGTCTACGATAGTTTCTGCACGTCACGTTCCAAAAAAAACAAAACTACAAAAAAAATATATAAAAAAATATATAAAAAAATAGTTTTTTTGTTGTTTTAGCTCAGTGATACAAATCCATTTCACACAGCAGTGTGGAACCATTCTGTGTGTCACAGTTCAGCTGTCCACTCACTCAATCCGTATTTTCTGTCCAGGTGACACTTTCTGTACGTCACTTAATCCAACCAGGTCTTTTGCTCTCACGTATATAGCTTGATCACAAAAATCTCTGTGCGACATTTGTCTGGGTCGCAGTCAAAATAGCCACCATTAACAGGGTGTGAGTTAGGTCTACGATAGTTTCTGCACGTCACGTTCCAAAAAAAACAAAACTAAAAAAAAATATAAAAAAATATATATAAAAAAATAGTTTTTTTGTTGTTTTAGCTCAGTGATACAAATCCATTTCACACAGCAGTGTGGAACCATTCTGTGTGTCACAGTTCAGCTGTCCACTCACTCAATCCGTATTTTCTGTCCAGGTGACACTTTCTGTACGTCACGTAATCCAACCAGGTCTTTTGCTCTCACGTATATAGCTTGATCACAAAAATCTCTGTGCGACATTTGTCTGGGTCGCAGTCAAAATAGCCACCATTAACAGGGTGTGAGTTAGGTCTACGATAGTTTCTGCACGTCACGTTCCAAAAAAAACAAAACTACAAAAAAATATATAAAAAAATATATAAAAAAATAGTTTTTTTGTTGTTTTAGCTCAGTGATACAAATCCATTTCACACAGCAGTGTGGAACCATTCTGTGTGTCACAGTTCAGCTGTCCACTCACTCAATCCGTATTTTCTGTCCAGGTGACACTTTCTGTACGTCACGTAATCCAACCAGGTCTTTTGCTCTCACGTATATAGCTTGATCACAAAAATCTCTGTGCGACATTTGTCTGGGTCGCAGTCAAAATAGCCACCATTAACAGGGTGTGAGTTAGGTCTACGATAGTTTCTGCACGTCACGTTCCAAAAAAAACAAAACTACAAAAAAATATATAAAAAAATATATAAAAAAATAGTTTTTTTGTTGTTTTAGCTCAGTGATACAAATCCATTTCACACAGCAGTGTGGAACCATTCTGTGTGTCACAGTTCAGCTGTCTACTCACTCCAATCCGTATTTTCTGTCCAGGTGACACTTTCTGTACGTCACGTAATCCAACCAGGTCTTTTGCTCTCACGTATATAGCTTGATCACAAAAATCTCTGTGCGACATTTGTCTGGGTCGCAGTCAAAATAGCCACCATTAACAGGGTGTGAGTTAGGTCTACGATAGTTTCTGCACGTCACGTTCCAAAAAAAACAAAACTACAAAAAAATATATAAAAAAAATATATAAAAAAAATAGTTTTTTTGTTGTTTTAGCTCAGTGATACAAATCCATTTCACACAGCAGTGTGGAACCATTCTGTGTGTCACAGTTCAGCTGTCCACTCACTCCAATCCGTATTTTCTGTCCAGGTGACACTTTCTGTACGTCACGTAATCCAACCAGGTCTTTTGCTCTCACGTATATAGCTTGATCACAAAAATCTCTGTGCGACATTTGTCTGGGTCGCAGTCAAAATAGCCACCATTAACAGGGTGTGAGTTAGGTCTACGATAGTTTCTGCACGTCACGTTCCAAAAAAAACAAAACTACAAAAAAATATATAAAAAAAATATATATAAAAAAATAGTTTTTTTGTTGTTTTAGCTCAGTGATACAAATCCATTTCACACAGCAGTGTGGAACCATTCTGTGTGTCACAGTTCAGCTGTCCACTCACTCCAATCCGTATTTTCTGTCCAGGTGACACTTTCTGTACGTCACTTAATCCAACCAGGTCTTTTGCTCTCACGTATATAGCTTGATCACAAAAATCTCTGTGCGACATTTGTCTGGGTCGCAGTCAAAATAGCCACCATTAACAGGGTGTGAGTTAGGTCTACGATAGTTTCTGCACGTCACGTTCCAAAAAAACAAAACTAAAAAAAATATATAAAAAAATATATAAAAAAATAGTTTTTTTGTTGTTTTAGCTCAGTGATACAAATCCATTTCACACAGCAGTGTGGAACCATTCTGTGTGTCACAGTTCAGCTGTCCCACTCACTCCAATCCGTATTTTCTGTCCAGGTGACACTTTCTGTACGTCACGTAATCCAACCAGGTCTTTTGCTCTCACGTATATAGCTTGATCACAAAAATCTCTGTGCGACATTTGTCTGGGTCGCAGTCAAAATAGCCACCATTAACAGGGTGTGAGTTAGGTCTACGATAGTTTCTGCACGTCACGTTCCAAAAAAAACAAAACTAAAAAAAAATATATAAAAAAAATATATAAAAAAATAGTTTTTTTGTTGTTTTAGCTCAGTGATACAAATCCATTTCACACAGCAGTGTGGAACCATTCTGTGTGTCACAGTTCAGCTGTCCACTCACTCCAATCCGTATTTTCTGTCCAGGTGACACTTTCTGTACGTCACTTAATCCAACCAGGTCTTTTGCTCTCACGTATATAGCTTGATCACAAAAATCTCTGTGCGACATTTGTCTGGGTCGCAGTCAAAATAGCCACCATTAACAGGGTGTGAGTTAGGTCTACGATAGTTTCTGCACGTCACGTTCCAAAAAAAACAAAACTAAAAAAAATATATAAAAAAATATATAAAAAAATAGTTTTTTTGTTGTTTTAGCTCAGTGATACAAATCCATTTCACACAGCAGTGTGGAACCATTCTGTGTGTCACAGTTCAGCTGTCCACTCACTCAATCCGTATTTTCTGTCCAGGTGACACTTTCTGTACGTCACGTAATCCAACCAGGTCTTTTGCTCTCACGTATATAGCTTGATCACAAAAATCTCTGTGCGACATTTGTTTGGGTCGCAGTCAAAATAGCCACCATTCAGCAGGGTGTGAGTTAGGGCTACGATAGTTTCTGCACGTCACGTTCCAAAAAAACAAAAATAAAAAAAATATATATATATAAAAAAATATATAAAAAAAATAGTTTTTTTTGTTGTTTTAGCTCAGTGATACAAATCCATTTCACACAGCAGTGTGGAACCATTCTGTGTGTCACAGTTCAGCTGTCCACTCACTCCAATCCGTATTTTCTGTCCAGGTGACACTTTCTG
>ONZH01001839.1:0-51249 GCA_900303285.1 Rhinella marina | reverse complement strand
CCTGTTTAGTGATTTAAATGCTTCTGTTTGTCATTTATTGCTTTCTTTACAGTTCTGTTTATCCACATGGTTTTTTCTTGTTCCCTAACTTTTATTCCCATAAGGTATGTACTTCTACAATTAGATATTAGGATGCTTTTAAAAATATCCCATTTTGTGGCTGTATTTTTATTTTTGAGGACTTTGTCCCAGTTAGTTAGGCTATGGCCTATGGCTAAATTTAGCTTTTTTGAAGTTTGGTATTTTTGTTCCTCCCTGAAGAAACGCTCTTTTTCAATGACAGTTGGAAGGTTATTATATTATGGTCACTATTTCCCAGGTGTCCCCCAACCTGCACATCTGTTGTTCTGTCAGGTCTATTGGTTAATACTAAGTCCAGTATGGCCGTCCCTCTAGTCGGTCCTGAACCAGTTGGGAAAGGTAAATTGTCTTTGGTTATTTCCAAGAACCTGTTTCTTTATGAGATATACAGGTTTCAGTTTTCCAGTCTATATCTGGGTAGTTGAAATCCCCCTTAATACGACCTCATTAATATTTGCCACCTCATCTATTTCGTTTATAATAAACTCCTATTAGTATTTTATTATTGTTTTGGCTCCATTTATTTCTACCCACAGTGACTCCACATCTTCATGTCCCTCACTTATATCTTCCCGGAGTGTGGGCTTTAGACAGGACTTTACATAAAGGCCGACCCCTCCCCTCTCCGGTTTTGGGCGATCCTTTCTAATCGTTATATGTTTCATGTTAAACATCTAGCTAGAACTGAACAAAAAGGGGAACTTACATTTTGCCAGACGACAGAGGGTGTGGTGACAGTGACATAGAATGCAAGACTTAAAAGAGAAGCATATATTATACAGAGAGCTCTTGTGTTCCTCCCTAAACACGGATAGCGTGATATGTCACTAGAGTTGGAGAAAAAAAAAATAAGCAATTGGTTTATTTAATTTTAACAGTCGCATAAGCGTGTAAGTGGGAAAAAAAATAAGACAATAAGATTGGTTTGTTTTAAAATATTATTAATATGTGGTATTCAGACAAGTGTGTTATAAGAGGTCTGGCAAACAAAATCATCAAATAAGTATAATAATATGTGGTTAAATCAAAAGAAATGTCTGAAGCAACTGTGTCACCAATATTTTCATCTGTCAGTGAAAACTAGATGATAGATAAGCATTTTCCGATCAGTTTTTATTTTATTATTACACTGATTATGATGGGAGCATTTGATTTGTTTGAAAAAAAGTAACAGCATTTGAAAAGTATTAAGAGAATTGTTTTATGACAGTCACGTGGGCCATGAACATAGAGATCTGGAGGAGATACAGCACTTTGAGCATCTTGAGTCTACAGAAGATTTTCTGCATTTTGATAAGAGGTTGAGTTACCAGACTACATAAAGGTTTAGATGTCATATAAACTACGGAGCAAGTACATTCAGATCTGATTGATACACTTTGTCAAAGACAGGATATGCTGTCAGTGCCTAGAGTGATGTTGTCACCTAAATACCACTTCCTTCTGTAATGTAAGTATAGGAGTAGAGTTGAAGGCACTCACTAAGGCTGGTAAGATGGTTGTGGTCAGATAACTAACATTCATATAGATTTCATATATGCCTTTGGTATCTTCCATGATTATGGTCTGATCTGGGGAGCAGAGGTTTTGTTGGATCCATGGGAAACCCATGAAGAGTGCTGAGTGTGTGAGAGTTGTTTTATGCCCTGATGCTGTCCAGAAGAAGAAAAAAGAAAAAGACAACAAGTTGGGAGATTAAACTGCTAATAATGCAGACCTCCAGCCATTACCTGAAGCCAACCTAAGGTTTACAATGACTCGGCCAACCTTCTAAAGTAAGAACAATGAGTGATGACAAGCTCTGGAGGGTAGGTAAAATGGTGCCTTCTCAAGTGCACTCTGCCCATTGATGATGAATTAAGCACATGGTTTGATGTATGTGTCAGGAGGAGAGATGGTGGGAATTCCAGGGGTCCAGCAGCGCTGCCACAAGGTTTGTCCAAGGTTACATGATGTATGCCTGTAATAATGTTGGGAGAACCTTGAGAGTTCCAGAAAGGCATATATCTAGGCCATCTTGCCTATTTCAGAGATTGCAGATGGACTGCATTAAGTTTCCAAAGGTGGGGCAGCATGAATATTTCCTTGTCTATGTTGATCTATTTTTCAGGAAACACCTGGCCTGTAGTAAAAGCAAGAGTAAAAGAAGATATGGGCTGAGGTAGTAAGTAGATAAATACTGGATGTAGAACAAGCCTTTTGACACTTTTAGTCTTTCTAAAGTGGTAGGAGCCCTTATAGGTCAGCTCTGACTGTTGAACATAAACATGTGTGTGATTCCTTTTCAGATCTGGACTCAAAGACTAGTACCTAGTTCATATAAAGGAAAAGTTTGGATCCCAGATTTGATGGTCCCTACTGAGTGCTGTGTTCACCATTCCAACATTGGTGAAGCCAAACATATTTACATTGATAATATACTTAATGCTTATGATATATGCAGAATAATGAGAGATTACAGAATTAGCAAATAATCCACACAGTGAAAGGAAAGGTGGTATGGACTCACTTGGATATTGTTTAATTAGGATTGGATTATAGAGTAAAGTCTGAGCATTACATCTTTGC
The DNA here is from genome assembly GCA_900303285.1 of Rhinella marina. Classification (NCBI taxonomy): domain Eukaryota; kingdom Metazoa; phylum Chordata; class Amphibia; order Anura; family Bufonidae; genus Rhinella; species Rhinella marina. The sequence continues at coordinate 48,600 of ONZH01001839.1, read as the reverse complement.
CCCATTATGTTCATTATGTTGTAATTCGTGTCCTAACTTCACTAACAAGGGTTTAAACAGATTTTTTAAAAAAACTGGCTGGTCAATAACATACTGAAAGAGTAGCAACCCACTTTGCAAGTATCAAGCAATCGAAAAATAATGATGTGTATGTGGTATGTGAAACGGATGCATATAGATGGCTGCCACCTCGCCACTCAGTGGTCTACACCTTAGCTAATCATCCCTGAGTTTGAAGAAAAAGAAAAGAGGTCCTTTATAGGTTCCATTACAGCGTGTACCGGAGCAGATTTTATTGAGAAAGAGGAAAAGATCATGCTATGCACATGCCATGATGGTATGTTGGATGGTATGGTTTGGGTGGCTGCTGATGTGGAATATGCAAAGAGGTTAAGGGAGATTTATAGAGCCACTAATTCTAAGAAAGAATTGTCCATTGATTAGACTGATTTGCTGTGTTGACTGAACCCAATTAACTGATTTAGTTAAGTAAAGTGATAGGTTGATGGTTGATGCTCTCTTTGTAAAAGGATACTAAATTTGTTGTTTCTGATTAAATTGGAAGTAAGGTCAGAAAAAAGATATTATCATCATCACTTGACTATAATAATAACCTGTATACTGAATGTGAATCATGGAGAATCTACAATACAACTAATGTCAGGGATAAGGAATAATCCTCCGACTTGCACGCCTAGTTAAGAAGAAATATTAACCTGACGTTGTCAGGTGGTGCACTTATTTAAAATATAACATTTAATGATTCAGTTAAAAGTACCAACAAACATAAAGACAACACATAATTCTGGTGTGATATCCATACAAACTACCATGTTCCGTTGTCTGGGCCAGCTTGCTCCGACAACCTGTATCAAGTGCGAACATGCATAAGATAATAAATCAGAACGATCTTACCCATCCAATCGTCATTGAAAAGTCGATGGGCATAAAAACGTCTCGGGACACACGGTTGATTCGTAGTTAAATATTCACTGTAGGGTCCACGCGCAGAGTGTATATAGGGGAGTGGGTATCAACCCTACTCTGTCCCTATAGACTGGATAGGAAAAATCTGCAAGTGCCCTACCTGTCTACACGGGGTCACCCTTAATGGTAGGGGCCCCGTCCGGATACCTGTCCCTCAGTATCGGACCTAACCCTAAGATCAAACATACAGTGCCCACTCCCGACGTGGCACGTTTCTGTCAAAGTAGACTCATCAGGGGAATACAGTCACATCAAAAACTGCACTCCCTGCTGTTGCAAAAGACAGCAGTAAAGCGCAGACATATAGGGTTAAACAAAAGGCAAAATAGCCAACATTGATGGTTCTGAATAACAACATCCACCTCAAATAAGGAACCAGGAGGCCTTGATAGGATCACTGGTTCCGATACTCAAAAAATATAATAACAGGTGGCGTTTCCCTGAGTGCAGGGCAAACTAGAGGCATAGTAGCAACAGTGTTAACTCACCGATGGCGTCTTTAAATAAAGCGATGTACCGCGCTCCCTCCTTTAGGACCCGCCGGATCACGTGACCGGGACAATGGTGCTGACGCGAACAAAAGGGAGGGTGGAGTCTCGTTGCCTGGAGATAGGACGCTCAAGTCTCACCGCCAAAATAAACTGACATCGCTGTCAGCGACGTCTTTGGTAACAGCCATGATACATTATTTCTAGGTATTAACAGCAGATTACGATACTACAGGTCAGAGTACCGCCAAGAATAGAAATACATTCATGATAATATAATATAGCGGCCCACAATAATAACGGAGCCTTCAACAGGCTACGTAAATATATCTTCAAGAGCAATCTAGCCTCTATGATAACAGATACACAGATAAGTGAGAACACAGCTTCATTACAGAAAGCAGCCAAAATTGAGGCGCTCATTCAGGCCAGATGGAGAGATGGTTTTAAGATAGTAAATCCATCTGGCCTCTCTTTGCAACAGTAGGCGGTCCCAATCACCGCCCCGTTTGGGTGGTAAAACCAGATCTATCCCTGTAAAGGTTAGTTTGGCCCGCCCATTATGTGACTGCTGGACATGTCTAGAGACAGGTGTATCCCTTTGATGACGTATGTCACTCAGATGTTCACCCACCCTTCTCCGAAATTCGCGGGATGTCTTCCCAATATACTCCATCCTACACTCACACACCAACCTGTATATCACTCCCCGTGATCGACAGTTGATGAAGTGCCGGATGGAGTATACCCTCTGGGTAACATTGCTGCAAAACGTTTTAGTTGACATCATATGTTTGCATGCAATGCAACCGCTACAAAACGATAACATCCTGTCATGGGTTGCGACAGCCATGTGCTTTTGGTAGGTGAAGGTACAAAGTGAGGAGTCACTAGTGTTTGGTGAGGAGATGTCGGATGACACCCTATCCATAGGACTGTGGGCACGGTACATAGATGATATTTTCATTCTGTGGAAGGGGGACCATTTATCTTTTTTGTCCTTTGTGTCACTACTGAATATCAATGAGATTGGCATGAAGTTTACCTATGAACATCACTCTTCGTCTCTACCTTTCTTGGATGTTCGCATCACCAAGGGTGGTGGAGGTGAATTGGAAACGACTATTTTTAGGAAACCTAATGCCACTAATTCCCTCCTAAGATGGGAGAGTTGTCATCCTCTCCCTCTTAGGAGGGGTATACCGAGGGGTCAATACCTCAGATTGCGGAGGAATTGCAGCCGCAAAAAAGATTTTATTCTTCAGGCCTCTGAGTTGAGACACAGATTCAGAGAAAGAGGATACCCTGATGAGGTATTGAAGCCAGCTTACCAAGGGGCCCTCACTAGGACACGTTCCTCGCTTTTGACTTCAAAAGATGTTGTGGAAGCAGATTCCAGACTTATTCGGTATATCACTACCTTTGATCGGGAGTCAAGGCAGTTGAGACAGGTTCTGTCTAAACATTGGCAGATCTTGACACTTGATCCAGATCTAAGGGAAGTTTTGGGAGAATTTCCACAAATAACATTCAGACGAGGTCAAAGCTTAAAGGACAAATTAGTGCATAGTCACTTTGTACCTTCACCTACCAAAAGCACATGGCTGTCGCAACCCGTGACAGGATGTTATCGTTGTAGCGGTTGCATTGCATGCAAACATATGATGTCAACTAAAACGTTTTGCAGCAATGTTACCCAGAGGGTATACTCCATCCGGCACTTCATCAAACTGTCGATCACGGGGAGTGATATACAGGTTGGTGTGTGAGTGTAGGATGGAGTATATTGGGAAGACATCCCGCGAATTTCGGAGAAGGGTGGGTGAACATCTGAGTGACATACGTCATCAAAGGGATACACCTGTCTCTAGACATGTCCAGCAGTCACATAATGGGCGGGCCAAACTAACCTTTACAGGGATAGATCTGGTTTTACCACCCAAACGGGGCAGTGATTGGGACCGCCTACTGTTGCAAAGAGAGGCCAGATGGATTTACTATCTTAAAACCATCTCTCCATCTGGCCTGAATGAGCGCCTCAATTTTGCCTGCTTTCTGTAATGAAGCTGTGTTCTCACTTATCTGTGTATCTGTTATCATAGAGGCTAGATTGCTCTTGAAGATATATTTACGTAGCCTGTTGAAGGCTCCGTTATTATTGTGGGCCGCTATATTATATTATCATGAATGTATTTCTATTCTTGGCGGTACTCTGACCTGTAGTATCGTAATCTGCTGTTAATACCTAGAAATAATGTATCATGGCTGTTACCAAAGACGTCGCTGACAGCGATGTCAGTTTATTTTGGCGGTGAGACTTGAGCGTCCTATCTCCAGGCAACGAGACTCCACCCTCCCTTTTGTTCGCGTCAGCACCATTGTCCCGGTCACGTGATCTGTCACGTGACCTGGGGTGCTGACGCGATGGGAGGCGGGTCCTAAAGGAGGGAGCGCGGTACATCGCTTTATTTAAAGACGCCATCGGTGAGTTAACACTGTTGCTACTATGCCTCTAGTTTGCCCTGCACTCAGGGAAACGCCACCTGTTATTATATTTTTTGAGTATCGGAACCAGTGATCCTATCAAGGCCTCCGGGTTCCTTATTTGAGGTGGATGTTGTTATTCAGAACCATCAATGTTGGCTATTTTGCCTTTTGTTTAACCCTATATGTCTGCGCTTTACTGCTGTCTTTTGCAACAGCAGGGAGTGCAGTTTTTGATGTGACTGTATTCCCCTGATGAGTCTACTTTGACAGAAACGTGCCACGTCGGGAGTGGGCACTGTATGTTTGATCTTAGGGTTAGGTCCGATACTGAGGGACAGGTATCCGGACGGGGCCCCTACCATTAAGGGTGACCCCGTGTAGACAGGTAGGGCACTTGCAGATTTTTCCTATCCAGTCTATAGGGACAGAGTAGGGTTGATACCCACTCCCCTATATACACTCTGCACGTGGACCCTACAGTGAATATTTAACTACGAATCAACCGTGTGTCCCGAGACGTTTTTATGCCCATCGACTTTTCAATGACGATTGGATGGGTAAGATCGTTCTGATTTATTATCTTATGCATGTTCGCACTTGATACAGGTTGTCGGAGCAAGCTGGCCCAGACAATGGAACATGGTAGTTTGTATGGATATCACAACAGAATTATGTGTTGTCTTTATGTTTGTTGGTACTTTTAACTGAATCATTAAATGTTATATTTTAAATAAGTGCACCACCTGACAACGTCAGGTTAATATTTCTTCTTAACTAGGCGTGCAAGTCGGAGGATTATTCCTTATCCCTGACATTAGTTGTATTGTTTGAATCAGTGGACGGGGTATGGCAGGTTTCCTGTCTACAGGTTTTAGTGCTGATGATTGGTTGAGTGAAGCCAAAGATGTGTTCTCTGATCGAGAATATCACCAAAAGAAATATATTCCGTCTTTTCATACAGCATTCAGAGAACTGACGGCTGTTTATAAGGAACAGATTACATCTTGGTGGGAGGCTCAGAGCCTAGATAACTATGTTAAACATAGCATAGTTCCTAGGGGACTGAGGATCTCTCTCCTCCCGGCTATTAGATCTCGCAACCCAGGTTTTATGACTAAATGGGAGCAGGAGGCCACTAATAGCTCCCTGCGATTTATGAAACTCCTTTTAGAGGAGGAGAAGCATACTCTTGATACCCTCAATCAGAAATTGATAGATCATATTGAAGTGGCTCAGTCGTTTTCACAGGAGGCTGAATTTGTGACAAAGAAGAAACAACTTCAGAGTACTCTTGAGAAATTTCAGTATCATCTGAAAGAGCGTAAGCACCGCCAGTTCATGAGGGACCTTTCCGATTTTAAGGAAAACCGCATTTATACATCTGTATCTGGAAGAAGGGAACCTAAGGCTCATACTGAGCAATCATCTACGGAGACCGATTTATCTGATTCAGAACGGGAATCAGTCGGTAGACCCCTTAGATATCAGAATCGTCATCGAGGCACCCCTAGACGTGGGAGGTATAGGGGAAATACTAGGGGTCGTGACCTGCGTTTTTTAGGTCAACTGACTCCCACCCTGGACTATCCGCTCCGCAGTCATACCCAAATACCAACAGCCCCATAATGGGTCCTCAGGTAGTTAATCTTTCTTCTCGTAGTCTGACTAAGATGGAGGTTCAAACATTGGAGATGGGTCTATCATTCGTGCCCACACCAGGCTTCAACAGATTTAATGCGATCAGAGATCTACACCTGTTCATTAGGAAGTTACAATGGCATAAACATTTTAAAAATGTAGATCGACGGAAATGCCTGGAACTGGGTATTCCAGATGAACTTTTGGAGGATGTGAGGCTCCTATATAACCTAGGAAGGGAACCGGCGGATGGCCTTGGCCCTTTTACTAACCTAAAATGTAAAAGTAAATTGATGCCACCTAATACCGGCGAGGTATCATGTATTGAGGTATTCCTGGATAAAGTCTCTCATGAATTGACTAATTTAAAACCATCTGGATCCCCCTCTAATTGTTCAAGAGACATGACCGCTGCTGTTGCGCTTCTGTCCCAGGACACTAGTATTGTTATCAAGCCCTCGGATAAGGGGGGCAACACGGTGGTCATGGACTCTCTCCAATATACTGAGATGTGTTTAACCCTTTTAAAGGACATAAATACTTACGAAACATTATCCCAGGATCCATCTTCCACATATAAACAGGAACTGAAGGTCAATCTGGACGAGGCTAAGTTAAATTCTGTTATCTCTCAAGAAGAATATGATTTTCTCCTTCCTCCTTTTCCTCGTATGTCTACCTTCTATTGTTTACCAAAAGTGCATAAGGGGACTTCTCCCCTTAAAGGTAGACCGATTGTTTCCGGGGTAGGGAACCTGTGCCAAAATGTTGGAATTTACATTGACCGGATTCTCACCCCATTTGTGACTGCTCTTCCCTCCTATACCCGGGATACTACGGACCTTCTTAAAAAACTTGAAGGTGTTCAATTGGAGGATGACTACATTCTATGTAGCATTGATGTTGAGGCACTATACTCCTCAATCCCTCATGACCTAGGTTTGAGTGCGGTCAATTACTTTTTACAATCTCGAGGATGTCAGTACCGTGCCCACAGTCTGTTTGTCCTCTGCCTCCTACAATTTACTCTCACCAGGAATATTTTTACCTTTGGCGGTAGGCTCTACCACCAGCTCAGGGGCACTGCGATGGGGAGTCCTTGTGCCCCATCGTATGCAAACTTGTTCCTGGGCTGGTGGGAGGAGTCACTGGTGTTTGGTGAGGAGATGTCGGATGACACCCTATCCATAGGACTGTGGGCACGGTACATAGATGATATTTTCATTCTGTGGAAGGGGGACCATTTATCTTTTTTGTCCTTTGTGTCACTACTGAATATCAATGAGATTGGCATGAAGTTTACCTGTGAACATCACTCTTCGTCTCTACCTTTCTTGGATGTTCGCATCACCAAGGGTGGTGGAGGTGAATTGGAAACGACTATTTTTAGGAAACCTAATGCCACTAATTCCCTCCTAAGATGGGAGAGTTGTCATCCTCTCCCTCTTAGGAGGGGTATACCGAGGGGTCAATACCTCAGATTGCGGAGGAATTGCAGCCGCAAAAAAGATTTTATTCTTCAGGCCTCTGAGTTGAGACACAGATTCAGAGAAAGAGGATACCCTGATGAGGTATTGAAGCCAGCTTACCAAGGGGCCCTCACTAGGACACGTTCCTCGCTTTTGACTTCAAAAGATGTTGTGGAAGCAGATTCCAGACTTATTCGGTATATCACTACCTTTGATCGGGAGTCAAGGCAGTTGAGACAGGTTCTGTCTAAACATTGGCAGATCTTGACACTTGATCCAGATCTAAGGGAAGTTTTGGGAGAATTTCCACAAATAACATTCAGACGAGGTCAAAGCTTAAAGGACAAATTAGTGCATAGTCACTTTGTACCTTCACCTACCAAAAGCACATGGCTGTCGCAACCCGTGACAGGATGTTATCGTTGTAGCGGTTGCATTGCATGCAAACATATGATGTCAACTAAAACGTTTTGCAGCAATGTTACCCCAGAGGGTATACTCCATCCGGCACTACATCAACTGTCGATCACGGGGAGTGATATACAGGTTGGTGTGTGAGTGTAGGATGGAGTATATTGGGAAGACATCCCGCGAATTTCGGAGAAGGGTGGGTGAACATCTGAGTGACATACGTCATCAAAGGGATACACCTGTCTCTAGACATGTCCAGCAGTCACATAATGGGCGGGCCAAACTAACCTTTACAGGGATAGATCTGGTTTTACCACCCAAACGGGGCGGTGATTGGGACCGCCTACTGTTGCAAAGAGAGGCCAGATGGATTTACTATCTTAAAACCATCTCTCCATCTGGCCTGAATGAGCGCCTCAATTTTGGCTGCTTTCTGTAATGAAGCTGTGTTCTCACTTATCTGTGTATCTGTTATCATAGAGGCTAGATTGCTCTTGAAGATATATTTACGTAGCCTGTTGAAGGCTCCGTTATTATTGTGGGCCGCTATATTATATTATCATGAATGTATTTCTATTCTTGGCGGTACTCTGACCTGTAGTATCGTAATCTGCTGTTAATACCTAGAAATAATGTATCATGGCTGTTACCAAAGACGTCGCTGACAGCGATGTCAGTTTATTTTGGCGGTGAGACTTGAGCGTCCTATCTCCAGGCAACGAGACTCCACCCTCCCTTTTGTTTGCGTCAGCACCATTGTCCCGGTCACGTGATCCGTCATGTGACCTGGGGTGCTGACGCGATGGGAGGCGGGTCCTAAAGGAGGGAGCGCGGTACATCGCTTTATTTAAAGACGCCATCGGTGAGTTAACACTGTTGCTACTATGCCTCTAGTTTGCCCTGCACTCAGGGAAACGCCACCTGTTATTATATTTTTTGAGTATCGGAACCAGTGATCCTATCAAGGCCTCCTGGTTCCTTATTTGAGGTGGATGTTGTTATTCAGAACCATCAATGTTGGCTATTTTGCCTTTTGTTTAACCCTATATGTCTGCGCTTTACTGCTGTCTTTTGCAACAGCAGGGAGTGCAGTTTTTGATGTGACTGTATTGCCCTGATGAGTCTACTTTGACAGAAACGTGCCACGTCGGGAGTGGGCACTGTATGTTTGATCTTAGGGTTAGGTCCGATACTGAGGGACAGGTATCCGGACGGGGCCCCTACCATTAAGGGTGACCCCGTGTAGACAGGTAGGGCACTTGCAGATTTTTCCTATCCAGTCTATAGGGACAGAGTAGGGTTGATACCCACTCCCCTATATACACTCTGCACGTGGACCCTACAGTGAATATTTAACTACGAATCAACCGTGTGTCCAGAGACGTTTTTATGCCCATCGACTTTTCAATGACGATTCGATGGGTAAGATCGTTCTGATTTATTATCTTATGCATGTTCGCACTTGATACAGGTTGTCGGAGCAAGCTGGCCCAGACAACGGAACATGGTAGTTTGTATGGATATCACACCAGAATTATGTGTTGTCTTTATGTTTGTTGGTACTTTTAACTGAATCATTAAATGTTATATTTTAAATAAGTGCACCACCTGACAACGTCAGGTTAATATTTCTTTTCCCCATGGAGAATCTACAAAAGAGGAATATACATATACATATCAATGCAACCTACGAATATTGAACTTGATGATTCAGATGAGAACTATGAAAGCCTAGACATGACAACTTTGAACTCTGATGATTATTGGACATTTGTCTCACTTCTGATTGTGCACCTGTGCTGTGCAGGGTATAACTTGGAATAACTTAAAGGAAAGTGTAGGGAAAAATGCTGAGTGTCCAGTGGAGTCTACCATAGATGATGAATGGCTTATCAGCCCTAATCTGGGGAATCCAGTCAGAATGTAGTCATTGGGGGATTCCTCTGGATACCTAAGCAGGCTGTGTACAAGAGGAGGAAGACACTTATTTACTTGTGTCTTCTTCTCCATCCCATCGGTGAACGAACAGATATAAGATCTGCATTGATGATATAGGGTCTGTCCTGATCGATACACCTCAGTTAATGGATGGCCCATAGGCCTGGTTTGAATTGAATATAGTCAATTGGGAAACTCTCTTTAGACTATTAGCAAATTATGTTCAAGAGGAGGAAATTGTTAAAGAAATTTAGTTAGTTGGTGAACACAATTTTGCTATGGTTGTATTTCATTATCAGATGGTCTCCATCTCCTTATATCCATATCACTTATATCTTATAATCTCTAATCTCCATTAGATGTCATGTATGCTTAAAAATAAAAATGACTCATAATCACTTGATATGGCTATAGGAAAAGAGGAACTTAGCAGAAGTTAAAATATGCATATGGAATTTCCCAGATAGATGAAGTAATGTGTATGTGTCCTCATTAGCATTGGGCGGCTACCATCATCATTCTTTTGATTTGATTTGTTGTTAAATGTATACTTGTATGATTATGATTGGATATATTAAAATTGATGACAAAGGGGTGTGTGATTACACCATCATGTATTTCTAATAAAATTAGCTCTCTGGGTGTAAACAGGGGAGATATGCATGATCAGAAATGAGACGTCTGGACGTGCATTTCTTGTGATGTGTCCGCACCCTCTTACCATAAAAGGGGAAATTTAACATCATTTTATAACCACAGACAACTGAGTATTAAGTCCTATTTTGGGACTTATCCTAAATTGCATTGACAATAGTAATAGTGCTCCTCATAGTCCCACCAATAGTAATCCCCTTCTAGAATGCCCTCATTAGTAATACTGCCCCCTACTGGACCCAACAGTGATAATGCTCTCCTAGAGTGCCCCCATTAGTAGAAGAGCCCTCCAGTATTAATAATGCCCTTACAGAGTGCCCATAAGAAATAAGGCCCCCCTATTGTTTCCCCAGTGGTAATAAAGCTCTCTACAGAGCCCTAAGTAGTAATAAGTCCCCCCCATAGTGCTCTTAGTAGAAATAAGGCCGATCTATAAGACCATCCTATAGAGCCCCCAATAGTAATAAGAACATCTATAATGTCCCCTGGATTTATAATACCCCTACAGTGCCCCCAGTATTTATACTGCCCTTACTGTTATAATGCCCCCTGTAGTTATATTCCTCCCTTTAGTGACCTCAGCAATGATGATTCCTCAGCCCCTCCACCATACAGTCCCATGTAAATAAAATTATTTTCCCACCCTCCGCCGTAGAGTTCCATGTAAATAACATCACTATCTCCCATAGCCCTCTCCAACATACAGTCCCATGTTAATAGCATCACCCACTGAACATTCAGTCCCATGTAAATAACATCCCTCTCTTAAGCCCTAACATACAGTCCCAGTTAAATAACTACAACTCCCAGCATTATTCTCTCTTCACTTACCTGTCCTTATAGCAGACCTCAGCAGAGCTTCTTCCCCCTAGAGTTCTCTTCACCGTGGAGCCGCTCCTGCACTGGTCACATGATGACATGTGACTAATGACATCATCGCAGGTCCTTCTCAGCTACTGCACGATCACATGACCTGTGATGTCACCACAGGTCCTACACTTCGGTGCAGTGCTTTAGATTCGATTGTATTGCTGTCCTGAGGATGGCATTACAATTGTATCTAACAGGCAGGCAGGACATTCGGAGCCTGGGAGGAAACATCAGGAGCCCAGGCCCCGGATGTTTTAGCCTACCAACGCCTCTGCCTAGAAAACTCGCCCATAGAGTTAGCTCCTGTCCATTCTGTCTAAGGCAGATGTACCTGCTCTCAAAAGAGAGGAAGTCTTAAAGGGTTTTTCCAGTTATAATGATTTTTATACAAGTAGCCCACCTGCTGATTTATACTTATCTGCTCTGGTCTTACGCACTGCCTATGCCGTCTCATCTTCCGGTCCCTGCACTGTTTAAATCCGGTGGTGCAGGGACATGGTCACAGAAAATGACTGGCTTCATCGGTGATGTGGTGTCACCGGTGAAGCCAGTCATTTACCTGGAGTAGTGCATGTGACCATGCCCATGTACCCCTGGATGTAAACAGTGGGGGGACTGGAAGATGGAAACAGTGTAGGCAGTTTGGAGGAGGGTAAACTGACTGAGCTACATTTGCAATCAATTAGAAATACCTGTGTGTGGTTTCACTGAACCCCTTTGTGTTTAAATATTAATTCTGTTACACCAAGAATATCGGGGTGAAGACACAAGACACGGCTGCTGGTTTTCCACTGCTCAAATTGACATAATGGGGCTTGAAAACTTGCAGTGCAGGTCACTTTGTGCTGCATTTTTGCAGCATGATGATACATCATAGCAGGTTAGCCACTGGGCATGTCAAAGACAGCTGATCGATTGTGAGTCCTGTAAGAATGCATCTTATAACAGCCATATATGGAATTCACCTTTTAGGATTAGGGCCAATTCACTTTTTTTTGCATCAGTTATTTTAAACTAAAACCAGCTGTGGTCGAAGACATAGAACAGGTGCAAGTATTTCCATTATACCTTATCTCTGTGTACTCTACATACCTGGTTTTGGTTAAAAAAAAAAAAACTGATGCAAATAACTGATGGAAAAATGGAGATGTGAACTGGCCCTTAGCCTGCTATTGTGCCGGCATGTATTTACTATATTTCTACATAATTATTGCAGCAAGGTACCGTATCTAGAACTTGCCAGCAAAATTAATGCAACAAAAGGAGTCATGATAAATATACCAGCTCACTGTGGCCCACCAGACCTCAGATCAGCCCACTGTGCCCCCATCAGACCTCAGATCAGCCTACTGTGCCCCCATCAGACCTCAGATCAACAGAATGTGCCCCCATCAGACCTCAGATCAGCAGAATGTGCCCCCATCAGACCTCAGATCAGCTTAATGTGCCCCCATCAGACCTCAGATCAGCGTATTGTGCCCCCATCAGACCCCAGATCAGCGTATTGTGCCCCCATCAGACCACAGATCATCAGAATGTGCCCCCATCAGACCTCAGATCAGCGTATTGTGCCGCCATCAGACCTCAGATCAGCCTATTGTGCCACCATCAGACCTCAGATCAACAGAATGTGCACCCATCAGACCTCAGATCAGCAGAATGTGCCCCATCAGACCTCAGATCAGCTTAATGTGCCCCCATCAGACCTCAGATCAGCGTATTGTGCCCCCATCAGACCTCAGATCAGCGTATTGTGCCCCCATCAGACCATAGATCATCAGAATGTGCCCCATCAGACCTCAGATCATCAGAATATGTCCCCATCAGACCTCAGAACATCAGAATGTGCCCCATCAGACCGTAGATTAGCAGAATGTGCCCCCATCAGACCTCAGATCAGAAGAATGTGCCCCCATCAGACCTCAGATCAGCAGAATGTGCCCCCATCAGACCTCAGATCAGCCCACCCAGCCACATACGGTTAAAATAAAAACCTTTCTTACCTGTCTTGCGCTGCAGCTGCCCTCCGGTCCGGCGCTCCACTCTCTTCCCTGGCCGGCGCGCACTATGACCTATTTAGCGTCAGGTCATAGTGCGCGCCAGCCAGGGAAGAGAGTGGAGCGCCGGACTGGAGGGCAGCCGCAGCGCAGGACAGGCGGCCTTAGGCCATCCCTGCTGGGCCCCCCAGAGGCACTGGGCCTAGAGCCGTCACCCCCCTCTGCCCCCCCCCCTCGGTAGCTACGCCTCTGGTCTGAGGGTTCCTTTGATGTAGACTGCTAGACGTAGAAATATTTGATCTTTCTGGCAGACTGGAATATGAAAATAGGCATCTTTTAGGTCTAAAGAGGCCATGTTGTCTTCTTTTTTGGAGGTTTATGCTCGACTTCAATGTTCCATTTTGAACTTTTCATACATTATATATTTGTTTAAATGTTTCAGGTTTATAATTAAACCATATTTGCCACTGTTTTTTTTTCCTTCCGGGAATACCGTTGAATAATAACCTAATTGTTCCTGAGCCAAGGGAACTCGAACATTGATTCTTGATTTCACAAGCTCTGAGATCCCATCTTCTAGATTTTCTTGAAGAAGAGGAGACCTTTTGAATAGGCGTGGTTTTGTTTTTTATGATATTTAAAACCCATGGGTTGGTTGTAATTTTTCCCATTCTTCTAGGAAGAATGTTAATCTCCCTCCTACCTGAGCTCTGGCGTCATTGTTTAGGGTTTTCGGGATTTTTGGATGCAAATAAAAATCCTCTCCCTCTGCCGCCTCTTTGTGCTTTTCCTTTATCCGATCATTTTGGCTGGGAAAACACACCTTTTTTGGGATTTTCAAAAGCGAAACTTCCTTTTCTCTAAGACTCCAGGAAAACATTTCTTCGAGTCTGAGGCCTTTTCTAAGATCTTTTCTAGATCTTCCCCAAACAAGAGGTTACCATGAAAGGGGAAACTGCAAAGCTTTATTTGGGAGCTGACGTCCCCAGTCCAAGAATTTAACCATAAGACTCTTCTGGCTGCAATAGATAGACCCTTAGTTTTCGCCGCCTTCCTTACTGGTTCAGCTGTAACATCAAATAAAAAATCTACTGCTTTTACCAGCAGGGGAAAGGAGTCTTTTATTGAGTCATATGGCTTTTTATCTTTAAGAAGGCATTCTAATTGTTTAAGCCATATATTAAGGGATCTGGCGACTGAGATGGAAGCTAGACTGGCTGGGTTTGAATAATGCAGAAGCATTATCCTACGATTTTTTCAGACATGTGTCCACTTTTTTATTCATAGGATCTTTTAAAGATCCTGTATCTTCAAATGAAAGAGCATTAGCACTTTTTACAAGTTTTGCTAAAAACATCAACCTTAGGGCCAGCAATAAAAGGTTTTAAATCCTCCTCGTCAAAAGGTAATCTACGTCTAATTGTCTATTGTCCTAGGAATTAATAGTTTCCGGTCTGGAACTTTCCATTCCCGTTTAATTAGGGAATGCATATTTTTATGATCTGGAAAGACATGTTTTTTTTCGCTGTTCCAGCCCACTATACATTAGGTCTTGGACAGACCTTTGTATTTTTTTTTATCAGTTAAATTCATGGTAGCTCTGACTGCTTTTATTAAAGGGAACTTGTCATCAACTTTATGCTGACCTCACTGAGGGCAGCATAAAATAGTGACAGAAATGCTGATTTCAGCGGTGTGTCATTCAGGAGCTAAAAGTAAGTGGTTGCTAAGAACCAGCATCATAATCATTGCAGCTTAGGCCTTGAAAAGAGTCATATCTACCTGAGAAGAGTCATGGTTATTCATTATCTCCTGTACTCTCGCCCATCTGCTGATGGTTGGCAGTTCTCTCCTAGAGAGAATGGGAGAAAACTAGGTAGAAGACTGTCAATCATCAGCAGGTGGGCAGGGAGAGCAGGATTTCATGAATAACCATGACTCTTCTCAGGTGGCCATGACTCTTTTCCAGGCCTGGGATGCAATGTTTGTGATGTTGGTTCTCGGCAACCACTTACTTTTAACTTATAAATTATAGACTGGTGAAATCTACTCACCTGTCTGTACTTTATTCTGCCGTTAGTATGGTCAGCAAAAAGTTGATGACAGGTTCCCTTTAACTCTTTAGTGTCCTCAGAAGAAAACAGGAACCTCTTATACTCCATATCAAACCCTGAAGAATCATCGGAATCCTGACTTTCAACATCATAATCCGGATCAGATTCCGAGAAGGACACTTCAGAGCTAACAATTCTGGGTTCCCTATGCTTAACCGCAGAGGAGCTAGGGCCTGATGCAGAATATTCAGCAAAATGGGGATTGCATTTCTTGCTTGATCACATCCCATAATTTATCTCTGATAGAAGGAACTAGATCTTTAGCGATATTGCCTGTACACTTTTTTGCATAATTTTTTGGTACAAGATTCAGGTAATTTTATACTGCAAAATACACATTTCCTAACTTTAGGGGATTTTGATTTTTGGGAGCTGTCCTTCTCACACTTCATACACACCAAAAAGACAGAGAAAAACAGGGATTAGTTGCTACAACCAGTATAGACACATTAGCAACTAAGCCTATAGCACATATGCACTTACAACTGCCGGGTCCAGTGTGTTCTCCATGGAGACAACCTGCTGGTCAGTCATATTGGACAAACTGATGCCATAATGTGCTAAATATATATGCTGCCTTACCTGAAGACCTCAGATCAGAGGGCAACTTCCGCCTTAATCTCGCGCCATCCTGCCCAGGGTGCTTCAAACGATATGCGTTCCTGTGGAACGCATAGGCCGCCTCCCGCATCTACTTCTGGTTCTGGCCTGCGTGCATTCCACCCTGGCATTGCCATGAGCAAAAACAAAAGACCCGTCTCCCACCTGGAAGGGACAGGAAGACACTGAGGATAGCTGGAGGAGGGTTACATTTTTTTTCTCAATTGTCTTTTTATTGAATAAAACAATATTTAAAGCTTACAATACAAGAGTGTTGTCATTTTTTTAACCCCATTTTACAATTTCTTCTCTGGTTGTCATGGAAATACAACATATATACAGTACAGACCAAAAGTTTGGACACACCTTCTCATTCAAAGAGTTTTCTGTATTTTCATGACTATGAAAATTGTAGATTCACACTGAAGGCATCAAAACTATGAATTAACACATGTGGAATTATATACTTAACAAAAAAGTGTGAATCAACTGTAAATATGTCTTATATTCTAGATTCTTATATTCTAGCCACCTTTTGCTTTGATTACTGCTTTGCACACTCTTGGCATTCTCTTGATGAGCTTCATGAGGTAGTCACCTGAAATGGTTTTCACTTCACAGGTGTGCCCTGTCAGGTTTAATAAGTGGGATTTCTTGCCTTATAAATGGGGCAGCTGATAGTCCTACTGAATAGACTGTTAGAATTTGTATTATGGCAAGAAAAAAAGCAGCTAAGTAAAGAAAAACGAGTGGCCATCATTACTTTAAGAAATGAAGGTCAGTCAGTCCGAAAAATTGGGAAAACTTTGAAAGTGTCCCCAAGTGTAGTTGCAAAAACCATCAAGCGCTACAAATAAACTGGCTCACATGAGGACCGCCCCAGGAAAGGAAGACCAAGAGTCACCTCTGCGGAGGAGGATAAGTTCATCCGAGTCACCAGCCTCAGAAATCGCAGGTTAACAGCAGCTCAGATTAGAGAACAGGTCAATGCCACACAGAGTTCTAGTAGCAGACACATCTCTACAACAACTGTTAAGAGGAGACTGTGTGCAGCAGGCCTTCATGGTAAAATAGCTGCTAGGAAGCCACTGCTAAGGACAGGCAACAAGCAGAAGAGACTTGTTTGGGCTAAAGAACACAAGGAATGGACATTAGATCAGTGGAAATCTGTGATGAGTCCAAATTTGAGATCTTTGGTTCCAACCATTGTGTCTTTATGCGACGCAGAAAAGGTGAACGGATGGACTCTACATGCCTGGTTCCCACCGTGAAGCATGGAGGAGGAGGTGTGATGGTGTGAGGGTGCTTTGCTGGTGACACTGTTGGGGATTTATTCAAAATTGAAGGCATGAGGGGGGCTTGGCCGAGGCCGATGCGGACGGTAGTGTAGCTGGTGAGCTCCATCTTCCCCAGGCTCCATCCAGCTAAATCCGCTAAAGTTACTCACCAAAATGGGCAAAAGGAAGGTCCAGAAGATGTCTAGAGGGAGTCCCGAGGCTCCTGGGTCTCTGCAGGTCGGAACGCTGGATGCGTTCCTAAATAGCAGTGCTTCTCAGCAATCCAGCATGGCGGCGTGGCGGGACCCGCAGGAACAGGAAGCTGAAGCGCCTCCCTCCCTCTCTCCTCAACAGGAGCTGGCAAGTGTTTCCTCGCTCCAGCGCTGTCCGCGGATCGCATCACACCCTGGACGCACCCCTGGTTGCCATCAGGGGACAGGTATCCATGGGGTGGGATCCCCTGCCCCTTCTACAAGTCCTGGGTACAGGGGAGAGGAGGGAGCTTGGGCCCAGACGCATGATGCAGCCGGAGTTTCAGGCCTGACTGAGGAGGACTTTCCTGCATTGCCCTCCTTTAGAGGGTCCCACATGAACTCTCCCCTTTCAGGAGTCTCATTATCTTCTGAGGGGGAACTACAGAGGGGCCTGTCCCCCTCCTTAGCCCACCAGATCAAACCCCAGCTTGAGCACCAGCCCCCAGCATCTATAACACCGGCTAGACGCCTGCCTACTCCACCTCAGGCGGCGGGTGCACAGGGGACACCCTGGCTATCCCCACCTCTACCTGCTGGCACCCCTGGGGAACTACTGGATGGGAGTACGCCTCAAATTTTGAGATCTCGCCCTCTGTCCCGTTGTGGCTCATCTTTATCTTCAGACTCGGACGGGTCAAGGCCCCCAACAGACCCTCCTCCTGACTGGTGGTCCTATGTGCAGCAACTTCCTACTAAACAGGACTTTCGTGCCCTGATTTCAGAAGTTAAGGATGCTTTCGAGGAACAGATTTCTGCGATATGGCAGGATGTCCAAAATGTGGGCACACGAGTTCATCAACTTGAGGAGGACCACAACGCCTCCCGGACGGTCATCCGGTCACTTCAAAAGCAGACGTCCTCCCATTCCCTCCAGCTACATGAATTACGCGACCATGTGGAAGACCTGGACAAAAGGGGCCGTCGACACAACATAAGAGTCCGAGGCATTCCGGAATCCCAGGGGGAGGAAGACGTCCAGGCAGTACTTCTTGCTGTCTTTAAAGAGGCTCTGTCACCAGGATCAACCCTATTAAACCAGACATACTGGCTGGTAGGGCTCATCATCCTGATTAAAACGGTACCTTTCTTTTGTCTGTATGATAAACAGCTGCAGAGAAATCAGAGGTTGTATTCATATGCAAATGAGCAATTGGAGCACCAAGAGGCAGGGCTGAATATTCTAAACACTGCTATGTAACACCTCCAGTACTCTGCACGCTCTGCCCACAGCCTGATGTCTAGTCCTGTCAATCAAGGGGAGGGGGGAGTGTGCAGAGCATAGGGGGTGTTGTATAGCAGTGCTCAGATGATTCAGCCCCGCCTCTTGGTGCTCCAATTGCTCATTTGCATATAAATAAAACCTCTGATTTCTCTGCAGCTGTTTATCATACAGACAAAAGAAAGACATTGTTTTAATCAGCATGATAAGCCCTACCAGGCAGTATATCTGGTTTAATAGGGTTGATCCTGGTGACAGAGCCTCTTTAATTCCATCCTCGAACGCTCGCCTACCCACCCTATATTGATGGATCGGGCCCATAGAGCACTCCGTCCAAAGTCACCGCAAGGACCTCCGAGGGATGTCATCTGCTATGTGAATGACTTTGCTCTGAAAGAGGACATCATGGCAAGAGCCCGTAAACTGCAGCTTGTGGATTATAATGGGGCCAAGGTGTCCCTATTTCAGGATCTCTCCTGGATTACTCTCCAGAAGCGAAGGGAAGTTGAGAACGCTGCTTGATCTCCTCCGACAGAACGCTATTCCATACCAGTGGGGCTTTCCCTTCAGCTTGTTGGCGCGCAAAAATGGCGCTACAGTGACCCTTAAATGCCCTGAGGATGTCTCGGATTTCTGTGCCCGGTTGGCCATCACTGCCCCGCCGCTACCAGCCTGGGATGTTTCCTCTGCCTTACCGCCGATTCCAGTGACCTGGACCACTGTGGGACCCCGCAAGCGGAGGAACCGAGTTGCTGCGCAAGAGACTGATGCTGGATCTTCTGAATGAAGGACCTTGCTCGGGGGGATGTAGATATGCACATTTACTGTTCTGTTTTTAGCTTGTGCTATCTCTCTCCCATCTTCGGGGGTATTCTATTCTGCTCTGACTTTATACTTGCCCTCCCTTCCTCTTTCCGTTCTGACTGTCATAATACTGTGTGAGTGCTTTACTGTTTATACTATGTTTCTATGGAGTTCTGGGGTGGAGACTCTCGGATTGCCTTCAGTTGGTGTTGTGTATCCACCACTCTCCCGAAAGGAGTTCGGATAGTCTGACTCAGCTAAGAAGTCTTAGCTGCTTTGTTGTAATTCATTGCCTTCTTTTCCCTTGAACTCCATTGATTGAACGGTTCTGGTTTTCAGGAACCCTTCAATGTCTACACTTAGTCTGATACATCATGTTATTGTTCATTTGTTTCAGCTCTTTGTGACTGTGTTGTTATGGGTTCCTCCCCTGGGAGCCTTTCCTGCCTTGTCACTTTTGTTAGCTATGTTTCTCCTATGTGTCGGTGGAGCAGCCTGGCAACCAATACTTAACTCCCCTTTTAGGCCTCGTCACCCAACCCTATATGCTTTAATCCCTTTTATCCTCCCACATGGCTAGAATTATGTCCCTAAATGTCAAGGGCCTTAATTCGAATTTCAAGAGGCGCATAGCCTTAAGAGAATTCCGTAGGTCAAAGGCGGATATCATTCTTCTCCAGGAGACCCATCTTACCTCGGAGGGCACATTTACCTTTGCAAAACATTTGTTCCCCTGGGTATATATGGCCTCTGCTGATTCCAAATCAGCGGGTGTGGCTATCCTTTTGTCTAGATCCTGCCCCCTTCAGGTAGATAAAGTTCAAACGGACCCCTTGGGTCGCTTTGTAATCCTCCAGAGTGTCATGTATGGTCGGCCGATACAGCTCTGTTCCCTTTACGCTCCAAATTCCCGCCAGCTGACTTTCCTCTCTTCCCTTTTTTCTACCCTTTCCACTGCTAGAGGGATGATTCAGTTTATAGGTGGGGATTTTAATGTTCCATTTTCTGAATGGGCAGATAGACTTTCCAGTCCCCCTACGACACCTAGTGCCCAGATCAAACGTCTATCTAGGGGATTTCGGAAACTGGTCCGGCAGCACTCCCTATGTGATTTGTGGAGGGTAGACAACCCCACGTCCCGACAGTATACCTTTTACTCCACCCCCCATTTGACGCATTCCAGATTAGATTACTTTTTTGGGAATGTAATGGCCCTTAGGTCTTTATCCGAGGCTACGATAGGTCCGATATCATTGTCAGACCATGCTCCCGTTTATGTAGACCTTCAGCTTTCTGCCACCCCCCTATGACAACCACACTGGCGGCTTAATGACACTCTTTTACACAACCCAACTACTCGGGTTACATTGCGTACCTCTCTGTCCCAGTACTTCGCAGAGAATGGCCTGACTGCGCCATCTAAAGGGGTACTGTGGGAAGCCCATAAAGCAGTGCTGAGGGGGATATTCATATCCCTCTCTTCTAGGTTGAAGAAAGATAGGGAGACCCAGTACCAATTGTGCACGCGCGAACTCCAACTGGCCGAACGAGCTTTAGCTTCTCATCCTTCTAAGCGGGTATTGCGCCGAATAGTCGAACTGAGAGCTCGCCTTAATTCGATAGCTTCTTCTTCTATGGATCAGCTGATCCGCTATACACGGCAACGGTAGTTTGCTTTTAGTAATAAACCGCACACGTTGTTGGCTAGGCAACTCAAGGATAGGTCGGCAGCCTCCACCCCGCACGCGATTAAAGACCAGCAGGCAATCCTCCAATATCACCCCAACACTGTTGCGGATATATTCCATAAATATTATTCTATACTGTATTCTCTCCCTTCTACTTTGCCGGTAGAGGAGGCGAGCCATAACGCCCTTTTAGATGAATTTTTTGCGGAATGTCACCTGCCCTCTCTCTCTCCTGCTGCACTGGCCCATCTGAACCAGCCTATTTTAGCGGAAGAAGTTGCAGAAGTTATCTCCGCTCTACCTCAGGGAAAGTCACCTGGACCGGACGGGCTTTCCTACACTTACTTTAAGACATTTGCTGAGGTTCTGATCCCTCACATGGTGGCGCTGTTCAATGGGTTTCTGCAGGGAGAGAGGATCCCTAACACTATGTTAAACTCATATGTGACAGTCATCCCTAAGCATGGAAAGGATCCGACGGAGTGTGCTAGTTACCGGCCTATTAGCCTTCTAAACTAGGATTTGAAGATTTTTACCAAATTATTGGCGAATAGACTAAATATGTGGCTTCATCACCCAATCCACAAAGATCAGGTAGGATTTGTCATATTCCGCCAGGCGGGTGATAATACTAGAAGGGCAGTCGACCTGGTGGATGTCGCGAATAGGGGAGGAGGAGAGGCTCTTTTGCTTAGCTTGAATGCAGAAAAAGCATTTGATCGCTTAAACTAGGATTTCATTTTCCGAGCGTTACACCATTTTGGCTTTCAGGGACTTTCCTAACCGCTTTGAGGGGCCTCTACTCCTCTCCTTCGACGATTGTTCGCCTCCCTCATGCCCACTCCCAGCCTCTTTCGATTCATAATGGAACGAGGCAGGGGTGCCCATTATCCCCCCTCCTGTATGTTCTTAGTATTGAACCTCTAGCGGCACTGGTACGCAATACTCCGGACATACAGGGTATTTTGGTACGAGACAAATCATTCTCAATCTCCCTTTTTGCTGACGATGTCTTACTTACCCTGACTAACCCTTTTATCTCTCTCCCGAACTACACTCAGTCTTGGATAGATATAGCAGACTGTCAGGCTATAAGATTAATGCCTCAAAATCTGAAGCCCTCCCTATTAATATTGGCCCTGACAGTCAATCTATAAAATGTCTGGGCATCAGGGGCGTAGCTATAGGGGGTGCAGAGGTAGCAGTCGCTACTGGGCCCAGGAGCCTGAGGCGGCCCAAAGACCCTTGTGCCACATAAGACGACACACAGAGCACAGAGGGAAGGGGGGCCCAAGCTGAACTCTTGCACCAGGGTCTATGAGCCTTTAGCTACGTTCCTGATGGGCATCCATATAACCCCGCGTTACTCTGATTTATATAAGGCTAACTTTCCGCCACTACTCAGTGAAGTAAACATCTTTATTGGCGAAATGGAAGTCACTCCCTATCTCTCTGCTCGGTCGTATAGCGGCCATCAAGATGTCCATCCTCCCTAAGTTTTTGTACCTTTTTGAGACCCTTCCAGTGGGGGTGCCGGCGGCAGTCCTTCTCTCCATACAGTCCTGTTTCACGAGGTTTGTCTGGAACTATAAGAGACAGAGGATCTCCATGTGGACTGTGATGGCACCTGTATCCAGGGGAGGAATAGCCCTACCTAATATTCAGTATTATTACCTGGCAGCCCACTTGCGGCAGATAACGTCCTGGTCGATGTTTCACTCCTATAATAGGTGGACGGAGATCGAGAGGCTGTGGCTGGCACCGACCCACTTGGGAACTCTGATATGGGGTATACCAGTGACCATACCCTCTTCTGCCCTTCTTGGTCCAATACACTTCACTAGGCAAATATGGCTTAAAAATAGAATAAAGTACAACCTGGCAACATTACAGTCCCCTCTTTCTCTCTTTCTATATACCCCTCATCTTTCGGGAAGTTGCGAGGCCGGAATGGTGAGGCCTTGGTCAGGTGCTGGGCTGTATCGTCTGATTGACCTGAGGGACCCCTTAACGGGGAAGACCTACGATTTTCAGGACCTCCAGGATAAATATGCATTACCCTCGTCTCTGTTGTTTCAGTTTTATAGGGTGATGGGTTATTGTAGGGAAGTTTTAGGTTCCCTAACGATCCCCTCCTTATCCCCGTTTGAACGCTTATGTACTCGCACTTCATCCTCTAAGGGGCTGATAACTGACATTTACCAAATAATGATGTCCTTTGACTATCCTGAAGGCTTTAAGCACCCCTATATGTTGAGGTGGGAAGAGTGGCTGCAGAGGGAGCTCCCTGTAGAGAAGTGGCAGATAATATGGAGGAGGGCACAGGGGCGGTCTTGGGCACCACGCATCCTATGCATTTGCATAGGGCCCCCAACGTCCAAGGGGGCCCCCACGCTCCGCTTGTATGCCGGTGCCCAAGACCGCCCGCCCAGCTGTCACTTACTGCATTTGTCCGCTGCGGCCTGTGGACCAGCCTCACTGCGGCTGCGCGCACACCGCACCCGCTCACTCTCAAGTCCAGAAGTGTAGCAGGAAGCTCACGCAGCCGCAGAGAGGCCGATCTGCACAGCAGAACACAAACTCTGCGACTGCGCGTCAGTGTCCCAGGCTCCAGCACGTGTCCCAGCCCAGCCAATAGAGAGCTGGGAGTCTGGGAAACGCCATAGGCTGTGGGCAACCTTCACCCCCAGATAGGAGAGTGATATACGATAAGTGTGTAAAAAACACATTCTTTCATTGTTTAACAGTGAGTTAATTGTTAATTGTTTGACAGTATTTTATTGTTAAAAAAGTCTTTGATGTGTGGGGGGCGTGTCATTGGGGGGGCGTGTCATCAGAGGGTGTGTTATCAGGGGTGTGACAAGTCATGGGGGGGGGCCTGGACATAACTTCGCTTAGGGCCCCAGAAATGCCAAGACCGCCCCTGGGAGGGCACACTAGTTCGTCCTCAGCTACATATAAGGAGAATCAACTGAAACTCCTAAGGTTCTGGTACCATACTCCAGCACAATTACATGCCATGAACCCGGCAATTCCGGATCTTTGCTGGAGATGCCCCCTACCGCAGGCCTCTCAGTTTCATATATTTTGGTCCTGCTCAGTTTTGAATCCCTTTTGAAGCACTGTGAGACATGTAGTAAGAATTATTTTAGAGCTTTCCCTCCCTAACGACCCACTTATTCTTCTGTTGAATGTAGCACCACCCTCTTTGCGTGGTCACGGCGCCATGTGTTGACTGCGGCAAAATGCCTAATAGCTCTATTCTAGTAGAAGGGTGTGCTAGGCGGATGCATGCACTAGATTTGGACACTTTTACTTGGCGCAACAAAACGACCATACAGGATCAAAATGAATGTTCTATTTATTGTTTGACAAAGGACAACGCATTTCGGAGCAACAGGGGCTCCTTTTTCAAGTCTAAAAAAACATATATATATGAACATAAAATACAATGTAAAAAATAGTAATAAAATAAGATAAGACCTTTTTCAGATGTTGGAGAATAACAGCAGCAAGACCACATTAATCAATGTATACAACTTCTTTACACACATATATATATATATATATATATATATATATATATATATATACACACACACATACATACATATACGCACACACAGTGTGGGGGAGCTGCACTAATTATATATATAAAATTCAAATCAAGTAAATATAAATATAAATCTATATGTGGCTGCCATCTCAACATTATAGTAATAATAATAAGAGGCATTAGTAATTAATTAAAATAATTAAATAGAGGTAGCCAAAAGGGGCAATAAGCACAAAAGATTAAAATAAAATGTGTAAGTAGAATGATTCAAAAATTCTAAATGCATGATGAAATGGCTGGACGGACTATGAGAACGGAACAATAAAAGCACTAGATGAAGTGGTACTTGCCTTGTCAGCGCGGGAGGCCAGGAACGCCAAGATGCTTGCTGATATCATGAGGAGTGGGGTGGGGGATAGTTGAGGGACAGGTAGGATTGAGGAGAAGGCAAGGATGATGGAACAGGGTTGTGGGAGGTAGGCTTAGGGCGAGTTATGTTAATGAGGGGCAAAGAATTACCATAAAAAGTGAGAGAATGTAAGTTGCATAGGGGTATGTGTGGGCAGGAGGGAGAAGGATGAGGGATGGCTAGATGTGATGAGTAGGAGGCTGAATGAAGGATTCTATACCCATATATGTTATTATGCGAGTATATGACATTTGTGATAGGAAAAGAATTAAAATAAAAACGTTGATAGGAAAATTACTGTGAGGAAATGATGAGTAAGAAATTAAAAGCAATTGATTAATGTGGTCTTGCTGCTGTCATTCTCCAACATCTGAAAAAGGTCTTATCCTATTTTATTACTATTTTTTACATTGTATTTTATGTTCATATATATATGTTTTTTTAGACTTGAAAAAGGAGCCCCTGTTGCTCCGAAACGCGTTGTCCTTTGTCAAACAATAAATAGAACATTAATTTTGATCCTGTATGGTCGTTTTGTTGCGCCAAGTAAAAGTGTCTAAATCTAGTGCATGCATCCGCCTAGCACACCCTTCTACTACTCTACACCTCTGCAGGGGACCGGCAACCCCGGAAACGAGGATCAATAGGCACCGGCTTCACCGACCAAGCAACCTATTTCTTCACACATTAGAGTTGTGCCTAAATTTTGCACAACTCTATGAGGTGAGCGTATTAACCTAATTCAAATTCTCTTGATTTTTACATATTACCCTATGAGCGCCTCTCCCCCTCCTCTTTTTTGTGTTGCCTTGTAATGCTGTATAATCCTGCTAGACAGGATTAAGACCTTCCCAAGGTCTGGGAATACTGCAGCTCTAGGTTTCAACCGATATCTTCATTGTAGCAAGATGGATTATGGCCTACACAGATTACAACAACGAACCAAACTAGTTTCAGTTTGGGCAACTCAACAAGATACGGATGAAGAAACATCCCCAGAAGAACCTACCAATAATAATGGAACTGAAATTGAAGAAAAAGAACTACTCCAAATGTTCTTCAACTTGGAAAAACTACTAAAAGAAGAGATTCAACATCATTTGGACTGGCTTCTATTAGAGGTGTATCTGAAAGAAAATCTAGTTTCACGAGGCTTACGCCCCAGATATGAGAGTGCTTTTAAAAACAACCCAATTTTTTCCAACGAATGGGATAGCTACATGCTGTTATGCGCCAGAGGTATGCTAGAAAGGTTACTAGCAAAACGTAAAGCCCTTTTTTGATACACTCAAAGACCAAATAGATCAACAACTTCTAGCACTCTCCCAACATGTTGAACATATAGAATTTATCAAATATGATCGCCTTATCACAAGCAGAACAGTTACTTTTGAACAAGAAATCATTAAGAAAAAATCGAACAAACTCAACAGAGACAGGGTTGATTTCCGTACTGACAATATTAAATACTGGCTAAAAAAGCCTGAAGGGCCTGTGGAGGCAGACATCCCATCCCTTTTAGACCTTTCTCAACCCGCCATCACTACAGACAAAATGCTATCCACACATCCGATCACTAACCAATACCATGCAAGAAACTATCAACCAAAATTGAACACCATAAAAAATCATCACTTTAAACCAAACAGAAATATAGTACCTGCGTCCTCAAGATCCCTCCAAGATCGACTTGGAAGTTATCATAAAACTCATAAGAACATCTACTTTAATAGTACCCGGCACAAAGGCCCCCTTAACAATTTCAGAAATCATCCAAATAACAATAAAAATAGTGATGTACCTAGAAGCCAAAATATATGCAAAAAGTCTAAACCCCTAATCACTCCCAGTACTGCAGGCCCTTCTTCCACCCACCACCACCATCTCACCCTGACACGATCAGATCAGCAATCCATATCCGGATCGATACCCACCAAAAATTGGAGCACTTCACAAACCAAACCCTTACTTCCTCATTCTATACATCCCAAGACACCTGATTTTGTATATGACATGACCCCCAAGAAAAGGGAACATCTCAGTCTCCCCCCAACCAATTTTGGTAGAAACATTCCTACTAACCCAGGCCCTCTTCCGTTATCTGGAAATTCTCCTGGGCCCAGCACCCGCACCCCAGGCGTTTTTGACTGCCCTATTCTAAACTTGGATCATTCTCCATTATCTGAGGATTCACTCATCATCACACACAATACTAGTTTACCCACAAACCTCAATGTCACACAATCGGTCTCTTTTTTACCCCTCCCTGGGGCCCTGAGCCCAGAAACCACGTATGCCTTGAGGCAACCATCAGGGACCACCACCATTACAGATTACTTCATAGAAACATAGAAACATAGAAGATTGACGGCAGAAAAAGACCACCTGGTCCATCTAGTCTGCCCTTTTATTATCCTTTTGTTTTTATCTTAGGATAGATACATGTTTATCCCAGGCATGTTTAAATTCAGTTACTGTGGATTTATCAACCACCTCTGCTGGAAGTTTGTTCCAAGCTTCTACTACTCTTTCAGTGAAATAATATTTTCTAATGTTGTTCTTGATTTTTCCCCCAACTAACCTCAGGTTGTGCCCCCTTGTTCTTGTGTTCTGTTTCTTATTAATAACACTTCCCTCCTGAACTTTATTCAGTCCTTTAACATATTTAAAGGTTTCAATCATGTCCCCCCTTTCTCTTCTTTCCTCCAGACTATACATATTAAGAACTCGGAGTCTTTCTTGATAAGTACTATGCTTTAGACCTCCTACCATTTTTGTAGCTCTTCTTTGGACCCGTTCTATTTTAGCAATATCCCTTTGCAGGTGAGGTCTCCAGAATTGAACACAGTATTCCAGATGTGGTCTCACTAGAGCTCTATACAGAGGGATCACAATCTCCTTCTTTCTGCTTGTTATACCTCTAGCTATGCAGCCAAGCATACGATTTGCTTTCCCTACTGCCTGGCTGCATTGGTTACTCATTTTGAGGCTGTCAGAGATGACTACCCCCAAATCCTTCTCTTCTGAGGTCTTTGTTAGCATAGAACTGCCAATACGATACTCAGATAGAGGATTTCTTCTCCCCAAGTGCATTATTTTACATTTGGAAACATTGAACTGAAGTTTCCATTGTTTTGACCACTTATCTAATAAAGATAAATCATTCTCCATATTACCGACACCTCCTGGAACATCAACCCTATTACACACTTTTGTGTCATCAGCAAACAAGCAAACCTTCCCTACCAAGCCGTCCCTTATGTCATTTACAAACATGTTAAACAGAACAGGACCCAGAACAGATCCCTGTGGCACCCCACTTGTAACCAGCCTCTCCTCAGAATACACTCCATTAACAACAACCCTCTGGTATCTGTCCTTCAGCCAACTGCAGATCCACTGAACTATCCAGGGGTTAAGTCCAATTTTTGATAACTTCTCTATCAGCTCTTTATGGGGAACCGTATCGAAAGCTTTACTGAAATCCAGGTAGGCGATATCCACAGCACCACCTTCATCCAGCACTTTAGTTACATAGTCAAAGAAATCAATGAGATTAGTCTGACATGATCGGCCCTCAGTAAAGCCATGCTGGTTTGGGTCCATCAAGTTGTTTATTGTTAGATGGTCAATTATCTTCTTTTTTAGTAGAGTCTCCATCATTTTTACCACTACAGATGTCAAGCTGACTGGCCTATAGTTACTAGCTTCTTCTCTACTACCCTTCTTGTGAATGGGTACAACATTAGCCATTCTCCAATCATCAGGAACATCTCCTGTAAGAAGGGACTGATTATATAGATCAGTCAGGGGGCCAACAATCACAGATCGGAGTTCTTTAAGAACTCTGGGGTGGATGCCATCTGGACCCATTGCCTTATTTAACTTTAGCCGGACAAGTTCCTGTAGAACATCGGCCTCTGAAAACACTGGGGCTAAGACTTTACAACTAGAGGCAATGCTATGTCCAGCCATGTTCTGATTATGAAAGTCGCCATCTGAAAAAACTGAGCAGAAGTAGTTATTCAGATGGTCAGCGACCTTCTTATTCCCATCTATATACTGATTTTTTCCATTGCTAAGTTTTGTAATGCCGCAGTTTTTCTTCTTCCTGTCACTAATATATCTGAAGAAGGTTTTATTTCCCTCCTTAACAGATTTGGCCATTTCTTCCTCCTTTGAAGCTTTAGCAGCATTAATAACCTGTTTTGTCTTCTTCTGTATAATTTTATACACTTCTCTGTCCGCTACACTTCCAGACTCTTTATACCTCTTATAGGCAGACTTTTTATCATTCACTATCGCTCTTACCTCTCTAGTAAACCATAGTGGATTTCTCTTTCTTTTCCTTTTGCTAATTTGTCTAACATATAGTCTAGTTGCCTTTAAGAGGACTTCTTTAAATGCCTTCCACTGAGCACTCGCTCTTGCTGTTTTATCCCACCCTTTTAATTCTTTCTTTACATATTCTCCCATAATCTCAAACTTGGTCTTCATAAAATCCAATACTTTGGTTGCAGAATGGGATTTCTCACAGTCAGTTTGGACTTCGAACCACAAACATTGGTGGTCACTGGAACCCAGATTTTCTCCCACCTTCACCTCAGATACCAGATCACCATTTGTAAATACTAGATCTAGGATATTTTCACCTCTAGTTGGCGCTTTCACCAACTGTTTTAGGGACATCCCTGTCAGGGCCTCTACTATGTTCCTACTATTGCATGTGGACGCACAAGGGATATTCCAATCAACATCAGGCATGTTGAAGTCTCCCATAACTACAATATCTCCCTTTACTGCCATTTGGGTAATCTCATCCACCAGCATAATGTCATGCTCTTCAGATTGCCCTGGAGGCCTGTAGATTGCACCTACTCTGGTAACAGATCCCTTTTTATTTTGCAAGCAGACCCAGAGAGTCTCCAACTCCTTACATGAATTTTGGATCACTGTTGATTTTATGGTATCTTTAACATAAATGGCGACCCCACCCCCCCTTTTCTCCATCCTATCTTTTCTATACAAAGTGTATCCCGGAATGGCTGTTTCCCAGTCATTGCAATCTCTGAACCATGTCTCTGTTATTACAACCAAGTCCAAATTATCTCTATAGACTATTGATATTAGCTCGCAGATCTTGTTGCCTAAACTGCGAGCATTTGTACACATTACATGAAGAACATTACATTTATCACTAACAACTCCATCTACCTCCCTGACAACATCACCAACATCATCCACCGCACTAACATCAGTATCTAGAGCACCAGCGACCACTTCATCTTCACCAACAACTGTATCTACCACACTAACAGATTGCTGATTAAGACGCTCAATACCCTGGCTCACCAAAACTGTTCGGGGACAGAAATCATTCTCCTCAATAAAATTCCTGTCCCCTCCATCTAGTTTAAATGCCTGTCGAAAAAACATCTGAACTCTTCTCCAAGTACCTCAGTGCCTTTGTGTGACGGGTGCAGACCATCTCTCTTGTACATGTCCTTACTTCTCCACCTACTAACATTGTGACTAACAAACCCAAAACCTTCATCTTTACACCACTGCCTTAGCCAACCATTGAACTCCAGGATATGACATGCTTTAATATTTTGAGAGCGGACTGGCAAAATCTCTGAAAAAGTAATGGAATCTGTTATTCTGCTCAGCTCCAGGCTGAGACTTTGAAATTCCGTTTTTACCACATCAACATATTTCTGGGACAAATCGTTTGTCCCGAGATGAATAACCAGATCAACTTCAGTCTCCTTTGTTGCAGCCTTAACAATATTTGTGATCCGTCTTTTATATGCTTGTAGTAGCACCAGGAAGACATCTCACCTCCTTCAGTCCATCCTCATTCTGACCTAAAGCAACACCTCTAACAATTGAGTCACCAACAAGGAGATGCCTTCTCCTCTTTTTCATTCCACTTACTGCCCCTGACTGCTTGGTACCACTTTCTCCTTTGGCACTTACAACATCCTGTGCCTGAGTATCCATGCTTGTATCTGCTGCCATATCACTTTCCAAATCAGACAGGACACCATAGGGATTATACACAGAAATTCCAACAGTATTGTGTTTATGCTCCACAACTCTCAACCTCCCAGAGCCAACTGTCTTCAAACCAATACTGAGCAGAGGACTAAAACAAAGAAAAGAATCCGTAGAGGAAGAAGAGGAGGCAAATTCAGAAGCAAAGGAGCACAAGAACACAACACCGAATATAACAGAAAAAACCATGACACTACCTCTGAAGAAGAACAAAATAGCTCCGTAGTTAGGATTTTCAACTTATCCACACATATACTAAGCAGGGAAGAAACAAGTCTGCTACAGAAAGGTCTTTCCTATTGCCCAAATGGAAAATTTAATGAATTTGATCTGTTTGTAGACCTCAATGCTTTTATCCGCAAGATAACTCCCCATAGACATTTTGAGATTAAGGCCCACAAAATGGAAACTAAAACAAAAGATACCCCTATTGCACCAAAAGACCAACCAGTAACAATTAATACAGGTTTAAAACCCAAATCAACATTTAACCCCATCCACCATAGGGGTAACCATGTTGAAACATTTTTTTCCCTTGTTGTAAAAGAGCTAAGAAATATTAACAAAAACATAAAAGTTCCCAATAATTTAAGTCATCTTGAAAAAGAAGTTCTAAAAAGTCTGACGAAAAATGAAACAATCGTGATCAGAAATGCAGATAAAGGAGGAGGTATCGTCATCCAAGATAAAGCTGCATATCTAGCTGAAGCCTACAAAATCCTCAGAGATGATGAATACTATGAGGTTTTAACCGAAAATCCCTTGAAGGATGACACAAAAGAATTGATATCACTACTGGATAACGCAGAGGAACAACATGCCCTCACAAAGAAAGAGAGGGAGTATATTGTAGTGGACCATCCTAACTTAGCACTGTTTTACCATTTACCCAAGGTGCATAAATCCCTCTGTAACCCTCCAGGAAGACCCAATATATCTGGGATCTCCTCCCTCACATGTAATTTGTCTCATTATGTAGACATCTTATTGAAACAACATGTGACTAAACTACCTTCCTATTTAAAAGATTCATCTAGCCTGATTACCGCCTCGAAAGATTTGAGATGGCAAGACTCATATAGTTGGGTAACACTG
Source organism: Rhinella marina (assembly GCA_900303285.1). Taxonomy (NCBI): domain Eukaryota; kingdom Metazoa; phylum Chordata; class Amphibia; order Anura; family Bufonidae; genus Rhinella; species Rhinella marina. The sequence continues at coordinate 16,588 of ONZH01001839.1, read as the reverse complement.
GACGTTGCAGCCCTGTATTCAAACACCCCACATGAAGCAGGGATCCAAGCAGTGCATCAGTACCTGAAAACTGATGAAGCCATGCCGATTGCGCAAAGCACCTTTGTACTCCAAGCAATAGAATTCATCCTGAAACATAATACCTTCACTTTTGAAAACAAGATCTACCGACAGAGAAAAGGTACCGCTATGGGCACGCGTTTTGCGCCAAGCTTTGCTAATTTGTACATGGGCCAATTCGAAGAAAGAAATATCTATGGTGAACACCTTTGGTCTAACAATATCATATTCTATAAACGATTCATGGATGACCTGCTAATTATTTGGGATGGGGATTTAGAAGAGGCAATCTCCTCCGGCCTCTCATTCACTGCAAATTATTCAAGATCCTCCATTGAATACCTATATCTCATACTGTTTACCAAAAATGAAGCTATTGAAACCAAAACATTCTTTAAGAAAGTAGATGGTAACAGCTACCTAGATTATAGAAGCTCACACCATAAAAAATGGAAGAACAACATACCCTTCAGTCAATTTAAGCGCATTCGTAGGAAATGTACAAATGATGAGGACTTTATCACTCAAAGTGATATACTCAAAAGCAGGTTTATCAACAAAGGATATCCAAAAAACATTGTGGAAGCAGCCTTTGTGAGAGCAAAAGGCCACACACAACAAGAATGTCTCCTACCATCATCATCATCAGAAAAGAAGACATCACGTGAACTGGGAAAATTCAAATCTACATTCATCACAACTTACAATGTCAATCAGAAAAGTCTCTGTGACATCCTCACAAGGCACTGGCATATCCTTCAAGCTGATCCTTTCCTCAAACAACATATCGGCCCTAGACCAGGGTTGCCAACCAGAATTTTTCTTTTTTCTGGACAACTTATCAAAAAATCACGGACAGACAACATTTTTTTACGGACAGTTTAAAAAACCATAACTAATGATAAAGATTATAAGACATACATGTCTATAGCTCAATATACTGATAAGAACCCATCCCCAGCATTTACTGACAGCTGTAAAATGATTCTAATTACCACCAAAATAATGTAGTGAAGTACCACCAGCCTAAAAAAAATCATGGACACGTCTATTTTTTTCACGAACACAGGAAAAAAGTCACCTATTTTTACAGACTGTCCAGGAATTTCTGGACGGATGCCAACCCTGCCCTAGACCCCAGCTGACCTTTAGGAGGGCCCCAACCCTAAAAAATGCCTTAGCACCTAGTCGGTTGCGAAAAAACAATAAAATAAAAAACGAGAATGACACTCTAGGTGCCTCCCTCTTCTCTAACCTCCATGGCAGCTACAAGTGTAACCACCGGCGATGTAAGTTCTGTGATAACATCTCTTCAAGAAAATCTCAGTTTATTAGCAATATCACAGGAGAATCATTTAAGATCAAAACGTTTTTAAACTGCTCCTCCTCATATGTCGTTTACTTATTAGAATGTACCTGCGGCCTGCAATATATCGGCCACACCAGTTGCAGTCTAAGGGAAAGGATGAATAAACATCGATGGAACATCATCAATGGCTATATTAAACACGGAGTTTCCAGACATTTCCTCCAATTCCATGATAAAAACCCTGCGCAACTATCCATAACACCTATAGAACAAATTCCAAACACGTCCTCCAATCGCTTCCAACAACTCAGGAAAAAGGAAATGTTCTGGATCTTCAAATTACAGACACTTGAACCATATGGCTAAGGCTACTTTCACACTAGCGTTTTTAAATTCCGGTATTGAGTTCCGTCAAAGGGGCTCAATACCGGAAAAAAACGCTTCAGTTTTGTCCCCATTCATTGTCAATGGGGACAAAACTGAACTGAAGACAACGGAGTGCTCCTGAAAGCATTCCGTTCCGTCTTCAGACCGGAGAACAAACCGCAGCATGCTGCGGTTTGCTCTCCGGTCCAGGTATCCGCACCAAGACGGATCCGGAATGACCCCCAATGGAAGTCAATGGGGACGGATCCGTTTGGTGTGGACACACCAGTAATCCGGATCTGTCCTCCATTGATTTCCAATGGGGGGTCATTCCGGATCCGGCATACATACACACAGACTACATACAAACAAACATACAGACATACATACAAACATACAGACATACATACATACTCACATACTCCCGGGACGCCGGCAGCAGGTCTTCACGTGCCTCCTGCACGCTGCGATGACGTTTCCCCACTGCGCCCAGCAGAGGGCGCTGTGGGGAATCGTCATCACTGCGCGCAGGAGGCGCGTGAAGACGTTCTGCCGGCGTCCCGGGAGTATGTGAGTATGTATGTATGTCTGTATGTTTGTATGTATGTTTGTTTGTATGTAGTCTGTGTGTTGTTTTAATGTGTGTCATGTGTGGGGCCGGAGCGCTGCTCCGGCTCCACACATGTATAGCGTTAGCACGGATCCGTCGGCACCCTTTAGGTGCCGGATCCGTGCTAACGCTAGTGTGAAAGTAGCCTTAAATGAATCTTTGGAAAGCAATTGCTTTTAATTTCTTACTCATCATTTCCTCACAGTAATTTTCCTATCAACGTTTTTATTCTAATTTGCAGTTTCCCCTGCAGAGGTGTAGAGTAGTAGAAGGGTGTGCTAGGCGGATGCATGCACTAGATTTAGACACTTTTACTTGGCGCAACAAAACGACCATACAGGATCAAAATTAATGTTCTATTTATTGTTTGACAAAGGACAACGCGTTTCGGAGCAACAGGGGCTCCTTTTTCAAGTCTAAAAAAACATATATATATGAACATAAAATACAATGTAAAAAATAGTAATAAAATAGGATAAGACCTTTTTCAGATGTTGGAGAATGACAGCAGCAAGACCACATTAATCAATTGCTTTTAATTTCTTACTCATCATTTCCTCACAGTAATTTTCCTATCAACGTTTTTATTTTAATTCTTTTCCTATCACAAATGTCATATACTCGCATAATAACATATATGGGTATAGAATCCTTCATTCAGCCTCCTACTCATCACATCTAGCCATCCCTCATCCTTCTCCCTCCTGCCCACACATACCCCTATGCAACTTACATTCTCTCACTTTTTATGGTAATTCTTTGCCCCTCATTAACATAACTCGCCCTAAGCCTACCTCCCACAACCCTGTTCCATCATCCTTGCCTTCTCCTCAATCCTACCTGTCCCTCAACTATCCCCCACCCCACTCCTCATGATATCAGCAAGCATCTTGGCGTTCCTGGCCTCCCGCGCTGACAAGGCAAGTACCACTTCATCTAGTGCTTTTATTGTTCCGTTCTCATAGTCCGTCCAGCCATTTCATCATGCATTTAGAATTTTTGAATCATTCTACTTACACATTTTATTTTAATCTTTTGTGCTTATTGCCCCTTTTGGCTACCTCTATTTAATTATTTTAATTAATTACTAATGCCTCTTATTATTATTACTATAATGTTGAGATGGCAGCCACATATAGATTTATATTTATATTTACTTGATTTGAATTTTATATATATAATTAGTGCAGCTCCCCCACACTGTGTGTGCGTATATGTATGTATGTGGATATATATATATATATATATATATATATGTGTGTGTAAAGAAGTTGTATACATTGATTAATGTGGTCTTGCTGCTGTTATTCTCCAACATCTGAAAAAGGTCTTATCTTATTTTATTACTATTTTTTACATTGTATTTTATGTTCATATATATATGTTTTTTTAGACTTGAAAAAGGAGCCCCTGTTGCTCCGAAACGCGTTGTCCTTTGTCAAACAATAAATAGAACATTAATTTTGATCCTGTATGGTCGTTTTGTTGCGCCAAGTAAAAGTGTCCAAATCTAGTGCATGCATCCGCCTAGCACACCCTTCTACTACTCTACACCTCTGCAGGGGACCGGCAACCCCGGAAACGAGGATCAATAGGCACTGGCTGCACTGACCAAGCAACCTATTTCTGCACACATTAGAGTTGTGCCTAAATTTTGCACAACTCTATAAGGTGAGCGTATTAACCTAATTCAAATTCTCTTGATTTTTACATATTACCCTATGAGCGCCTCTCCCCCCCCTTTTTGTGTTGCCTTGTAATGCTAATAGCTCTATTCTGGAAGAGATCTTCTCCACCAACGTCGTCCGACTTGATTACTCGGCTATGGACGATTAGTGCCATGGAATACTCAGTGGCTCTCCAACGTAACACTGTGACTAAATTCATGAAATGTTGGCACCCTTGGGACTCTCGTGAATATTTACTTGACAACACTTCATGAAGAGACTTTATGTTTGGTTGAAATTTCCTTTATTGATTCATGTTCCTATTAGGTTCTACTATTGCTCATATGTCATAACTTGTACAACAGTACTTTATTGGTATGTTATTCCTATAAAAATCTTAATAAATCTTAAATGGGAAAAAAAATTGAACTGAACCAGCATGGCTACCACAGCATCAACAGGACGATGACCCCAAACACACCTCCAGGCTGTGTAAGGGCTATTTGACCAAGAAGAAGAGTGATGGGGTGCTACGCCAGATGACCTGGCCTCCACAGTCACCAGACCTGAACCCAATCGAGATGGTTTGGGGTGAGCTGGACCGCAGAGTGAAGGCAAAAGGGCCAACAAGAGCTAAGCATCTTTGGGAACTCCTTCAAGACTGTTGGAATACCATTTCAGGTGACTACCTCTTGAAGCTCATCAAGAGAATGCCAAGAGTGTGCAAAGCAGTAATCAAAGCAAAAGGTGGATACTTTGAAGAACCTAGAATATAAGACATATTTTCAGTTGTTTCATACTTTTTTGTTAAGTATATAATTCCACATGTGTTAATTCATAGTTTTGATGCCTTCAGTGTGAATCTACAATTTTCATAGTCATGAAAATACAGAAAACTCTTTGAATGAGAAGGTGTGTCCAAACTTTTGGTCCGTACTGTATGTCATAAAAGTGATCATAAGACTATAAACATGAACTGTAAGCATACAGAAATAAATTATGTCCTATCCATTCAAAATTAGAGCTATAGCTTCTAAATTGCAGTAATAATAGGTTAACAAAAATACATATGATGTAAAGATAAACTGGGTATAAAGTACAAACATGACAAGACGTGACACACAAGGGAAAGGTAGGGAATGGTATGTATATATGGGTGGTTCAAAGGAGTGTATTAGAGTAGTCATCCCATGGGTTCCAAATACGATTAAACTTAACCACTTGATTATCTATAGTAGCTGTAAGATGTTCCATTTTCCTGACATCCATGACACCCGCTAGCAAGTCAAGCTTGGTCAGCGCATCAGTCCTTTTACAGAATCTAGCTATCACCCGTCTTGCTGCTGTTAAAATATACAATGGCAAATAGAGGAAAGGTTTCTTTAGCCTCATGGCGGGCATATTTAGTAGAAAGAAAAAAGGCTCTAATGTAAACCTGATGCCCAATACTTGTAGTAGAACAGATTGAGTTTCTTTCCAAAAAGACTGCAATACTGGGCATTCCCAGAAAATGTGGATATGTGTGCCCATACCCACCCCACAGCGCCAGCACCTATCTGAAACAGCGGGGTTGAGATGCCGTAGAAGCTGTGGGGTGTGATACCAAAACATCAACACCTTGTAGGGGTTTTCTTTATGGTTGATGCATGTGGAGGTCAGTGCAGTTCTTTTCCAGATGAGTCCCCACTCTTTTAATGTAATAGGGTGACCCAGGATGGACTCCCATCTAGACATGTATGAATGCTTATTAGGGTTTAAAGAAGGAGCAGAGGAAAGTATAATATAGATCTCTGAGATGAGTCCCTTGGTCAAGTCCGAAAGTTTGCAAAGCCTTTCAAATAAAGTTGGTTTAGACACCTGAGGTGAGCCAAACAGACTAGTAAGGAAATGGCGTATCTGTAGGTAATGATATTTGGAGGCTTCTGGTAACTGAAACGAAGACTGAAGTGTCTCAAATGGCAATAATTGTAAAGTTCTATAATCCACTATATCGGCAAAGCGAAATAATTGCTTGGAAAACCATGGTTTAAGAAAGGGGGAATTAATACTATCCGGCAGTAAAGGTGTAAACAAAAAAGAGGTCATGTAGGAGTTTTCTGGAAGCAAAGAAAAGCGACATTTGCACTTTCGCCAGATTTCGTACGTAAACGCCATAGGTCCTAATAATGAGGGCACCATGTTACCAGCTACCGGGGCCCATAGTAGTGAATTAGGATGCATTGGCACTAACCACAATTTCTCAATTTCCATCCACCTAGAGTATGCATATAAAGAAGACCATGCTGGCAATCTTCTTAGGTGGGTGGCCCAATAATATCTGGTAACATCTGGCACAGCCAATCCCCCTTGCGATTTTAAGGCAGTGAGTGTCTTACAAGCTATCCTGTGTCTTTTGCCATTCCATAAGAATTTTAACAAGGCTGATTGAAAGAATATTTTGAGGTCAGCTGTATGCCTAAGTAATGAAGCGATTGAGAGTCCCATTTGAAACTACAGTTAGTCTGGAGGACCGCTAAACTATCCGGTGGCATGTTAATAGGCAGGGCTTCAGTTTTCGTAGTATTTATCTTATACCCAGATAACTTGCCATATGTGTGCAAGAGCTTAAAGAGGTTGGGTAGGGTGACATGTAAATCTATCAATGTAAGTAGAATATCCTCCGCGAATAATGACGTCTTAAATTCCACCCTATTGATCGTGATGCCATGAATATCAGGGTGAAGCCGGATGGCTGCTGCCAGAGGCTCAATGCATAACACAAAAAGAAGAAGGGAGAGTGGACACCCCTGGCGTGTGCCATTGTAAATGGGGAAAGCACAAGAGTGGACATGTGGCATTTTGACAGTTGCTGTTGGGCAAGAGTAAAGTAAACGCAGTGCAGTGATGAAAGCTCCAGAAATACCAAAAGCTTTTAGGGTAAAGAACATAAAAGGCCGTTGCAAGCGATCAAAAGCTTTCTCCGCATCAAGGGTTAAAAGCAGAGCTTGGTGATCTTGTCTATTAATCGCATCTATCAAGTCTATTGTACTTCTAGTGTTATCCCCACCCTGTCTACCCATGACAAACCCGACTTGATCCTTGTGGACCAGCTGAGGGAGCCAGCATGACAATCTATTAGCAAGAATTTTCGTAAATATTTTTAAATCTGAGTTTAGAAGTGCAATAGACCTATAATTGGTGCAATCTAGTGGATCTTTACCTAGTTTTGGTATAAGGGTTATGTAGGAGTGTAACAGTGAAGTGGGGGAGGGTCAAACTTATTCTTCCTGTCCCTACCTGGTTGGAGGCGGGTCCTCTCTCATGATAAGGCCGTCGTGGAGGATGAAAGGGAAAACATGATTTAAACAATAGGTTATTTTCTGATGACACATTCCCTTTAAGGCTCTGAATAGTTTAATATGAACCCACATGATGAAATATATCATGATCTAGAACCATGAAAGAGATTTGAGGTGGGTGGATTATACATTATGTATACATACAGTAGATGCTTGTTTAGTGCTGTCATCCTATTAGATCATCTGATTCAACTGCCAAATGATGCTTACCTTCTAGTGTTCCTGAGAAGTCTCACCAGCCATCACTACCAGGTGGTACTGGTTGGGATGCCAGTTGGCATGTAAGCAGAGCACACAGTCACCCAGCCTGTTTAATGACTTGGTTGTACCACCAGTGGTCCAGCTGTCTGTCATTTGGTCAGTCAGGAGTCTTGGTCATTGGACTAATCACAGTGCAGGCAGCAGAACCTGTCAGACTGCTTGACACTCTGTTTGAAGGTTGCTTGTCCTGATACCTATGCCAGTTATTGTCCTTCAGCCTGGCCAGCTATTTTGGATTGCTATTGAATTCCTGTTTTCTAATTAGCTTCCTTATGCTACAGATAGGTCATCAATATCAAATTGGTGGGAGTCAGACACCCAGCACCCCCACATTCAGCTGTTAAAGACTGCAGTGGCGCCAGAAACTATACAATATACCGAGCTGGAGACACACAGCTCTGTACACTGTAAAGTGGCCTTGATGGTTTACTGCAGTTCAACTCCCATTTACAGGCAATGTGTAATCAGAAAATAACCTATTGTTTAAAAGGGTTTTCCAACTATTTAGAACTGATGACCTAAGTATAACCACTTTAAAACTTGAAGCTGAACTCGGCTTCAGTTCCGACTGGTACCTTGGAACCTAAGTCACGTTCAAGTTTTAAAGTGGTTTTCCAATTTAAAAATCAATTACCGAAGTTATTCAATGAAGTTGAAGTTATTCAACAAACTAACTTCATGTCATCGGTGCCCATACATTTTAATACTGTATGGAGACCGATCTCCATACAGTATTAATTAGTACTAATTCAATACTGTACAGTATTAATACAAAGTTCTGAATGAAGTGACTTTGGATGTAAGCTCGCTTCATTCATCTCTAGTCATCAGTAAAAAAAACTTTAAATCATGTTTTTATGTTTAACCTATTTTTAAAGAATTTTGAATGTTATTTTTAATTTTCCATGTCAATATCTATATTTCATTAAAAAAAAATCCTGCAGTTTTCGCACTGGCCATTAAGCTCAATAATAGGCACCACATCTTGGGCTGTACCTGCTTATATATTTTTCTAATCCTGTCTGCGTAGAGATAAGACAGGATTCATCATTCACAGGTGATTGTCAGAGCTTATCTATTCTTTCCTTATGCAATGACCTCTGCACAGACAGATCATGCCTAGCAGGGGTGCACCTAGCCTTTCTGCTGCCTGAGGCGAAAACTGAAACGGCACCCGCCCCCTTGTGCCAATTTCTTAACCTAACCCCTTTGCCACAATGAAAGCGCTCATTACCCTTGGCCCTTCCGCTGCCCCCCTCTTGCCCCTAGCTGGTGCTGCCTGAGGCCATCGCCTCACCTGGCCTCATTGGTGGTGCACCCCTGATGCCTAGAAGACTCTCCTATATAATACAATAGGGTCAGTTCCAGTCCATTGTGTCTATGGCCCATGGGGCAGTTGTAAATAAATTTTCTTAATACTTACTAAATGCTGTAAAGAACAGCTCAGACAAGATAGAAGCCCCCATAATCATGTTCACCAAATAGAATAAATAAATCTGTAATCAGAAAATAAAAACATAGAATACTGTATTTGACATAGAATACTGTATAAGACAATTTTTTTCCCTACAAAAGCATATAGAGAAATATTACATAGCTAGCACATTGCAGTGCCCAGTCAGAAGCTCCATCTCGGAAGGATGGGGGGTCCGGAGGCTGGCAACTGCTGCTGTACTGGCAGTGGGGCCTGGCACAATCACTGTACTTCATTATGCCAGTCCCCAGTCAGTGCAGCCATTACATGTAAAATCTGATCAGTTTATCCCCTAGCAGTGGTGCTGCTTTGCTAAACTAATGACTAAGCTGTAAGTAGTAACCACTATGAAAGCAGCGGGCAGGCCAGCATTGCATATCACTCACTCAGTAGCACTCTGCCCACTTCATTAATGGATGTGGGCGGAGCCAGAGTGTAACTGACTATGTGAGTGATGTTGCACTGACAGCCTACCCACTGCTTTCATAATGAGAACTGCTTATGGCTTAGTGATTAGTTTTCATAGTGGTTACTGCTTACAGCTTAGGCTACTTTCACACTAGCCTTAGTACGGATCCAGCGGGTGAAGGGACCCGCCAGATTCATACTGAATAATACAACCTTGTGGATCCGTAATTCCCGATCCGGTTGTATTATCTTTAGCATCTTTTAAACGGATCCGGAATAACCTCTATTGAAAGTCAATGGACGATGGATCCGTTTACAAGTGTGTCCACACCAAACGGATCCGTCCCCATTGACTTGCATTGGGGGTCATTCCGGATCCGTTTAGGTGCGGATAACTAGTACGGAGAGCAAACCGGAGCATGTGGCGGTTTGCTCTCCGGTCTGAAGACGGAATAGAATGCTTTCAGGAGCATTCAGTTGTCTTCAGTTCAGTTTTGTCCCCATTAACAATGAATGGGGACAAAACTGAAGCGTTTTATTTCAGTATTGAGCCCCTATGACGGAGCTCAATACCGGAATTCCATAACGCTAGTGTGAAAGTAGCCTTAGTCATTAGTTTAACAAAGCAGCACCAATGCTAGGAGATGGCTAAATAAAATCCTGAACTTAGAGCAATAGTCCTTATTACTTCTTACAAATTCAAATTATAGCATTGTTATATTGTTTATAGTTGAGCAAAATAATTCTCCAGCTCTCACCAGATCCTTCTAATGGGTGTTGCAGTGTGTTCCCAGTAAGCCGTACACAGTCCACATAGCCAGCTATGTAATACAGATTAAAGCTTTTTTTCGCTGTGGGTGTTAGGTTCCTTTGTCAGACACATGAGTTCTCTGTGTATAAATTAGATAGGATCCGATGGCACTTTATTAAACACTAAAATTCTACTCATGGATTTTATATGTTCAACCTCAAGTTTTTATCTTGCAGGCAGAATTTTAGCATGCGGATCTTTTGCTCAACTATAAACAATATAACAATACTATAATTTGAATTTGTAAAAAGTAATAAGGACAATTGCTCCAAGTCCAGGATTTTATTTTGTTTGTTTTGTGGTCCGGTTTACAAGGACTTTTGGTTTTATGACTATGATTTACCGCTGGTTTATATACTATTAGGGGATGAACTGATCAGATATTATATGTGATAGCTGCTCTGTCAGGAGCCCATACCTCCCAACTTTTGAAAATTGCAAAGAGGGACAATGTGTGCGGTGCACATCACGGCAGTTTTTTTCATACTAGGCCACATCTCTAAGTCGACCCAAAGCATAAGTACTGGAGCCCCTGCGGCAATTTTTTTCTTGTGTTTCAATGTCTACATAAATATTAACACTTAAATTATCAGATTATAGATATTTTAAGGTACAAATTACACCAAATAATGAATTTCAGGTCTAATATACAGGTAGAAACCATACAAACACTTATGTAAGGAGCAATTTAGTAAATTTATTAATGCACATTTATGCATTAATTCCTCAGGTCAAAAAGAGGGACATTTAAGGGTCAAAGAGGGACAGAGGGACTTGGGTCAAAAAGAGGGACTGTCCCTCCAAAAGAGGGACACTTGGGAGGTATGGGAGCCCAATGTAAGGAGGGCAGTTTCCCACATAAACAGTGTGTCAAAGACAGGTCCCCCCATAACAGTGTCATCCACAGATCCCCCCATAACAGTGCATCATCCACAGATCCCCCATTACAGTCAGACCACACATGGAGTACTGTGTACAGTTCTGGGCTCCTGTGAACAAGGCAGACATAGCAGAGCTGGAGAGGGTTCATAGGAGGGCAACTAAAGTAATAACTGGAATGGGTGGACAGCAGTACCCAGAAAGATTATCAAAATTAGGGTTATTCGCAAAAAATGGCCTGGTCAGGAAAGTGAAAACAGGCCCGGGGTTGAAGGGGTTAAAGCAGCTCGGCCTCTGATTGAAAACTTAAAAGTGGACACCATGCGCCCACTGCTGAAATTTTGGTGCACCAAAATTCTGGATGCAAAAAACTGTGTGAACAGGCTCTAATACTGTATATACATTGCTTACAGTGAGGTACATTGTTATCTTAATATTAAGGTTTTCCTCAGGGACTGTCAAATGATGCATAGGTAGAAAGATGCTATGAAAGTGACAGAGAGAAGGTGGCAATTATAGGGTGTAGTGGAGAAGGGCGTGAAATAAAGCAAGCTTCTAACCGGGTCATTATGGTATTAGAATGCTGGCATCTGTTAACAAGATTGTGTCTGCTTTAATCAGGGAGGAGATACAAGTCAGACAAGTGCAGGATACTTATAATAGGATGACTGAAATAACAGCATGTATGCACAGTAAATCTATTGCAAATAATATACCTTACTGCAGTATGTCACATCGAAGCATTTACTGACCTCTATCTTGTTATTAATGAAGTTATCATTGCCCTCAGCATAAAATAAGCTGACCATAGTCATAAAATAAATGTTAGCCAACCAGTTAATTTTCATTTATTTTTTTTATAGATATTGGTCAATTTATTTATGCCACTAACCAGGGCAGTTTCTAGGGAATTTTACTAACAGGGCGAACATTAAAAAAGCGCCTCAGTCAGGTCATAGTTGAAAGCGCAGCTGGGAGGAGCCAGGAAGCAAAGATGGCCTCCCCTGCGATCCCCTGCCACTGCCAGCCGGAGGTAAATTAAAGCAGACGCAGCGCTTCCCTGCCAGCCGGCTGAGCCGGAGAGGTAATATGATTAGCAGAGGCGTAGCTAGAGGTTCAGCACGGGGGGGGGGGGCGAAACATACTTAAGTGGTCCCCCCACTTAGTGGCTTCCCAAATGCACGTTTCCAACTTCACAGGCACATACTACTAGTTGTGGTTATAATATTGTATTAGAAAGATGACTGTATAAACTGCTAGATCATCTATGCTGTTAAGTACAGTACAATAGACTTTCTACATACCCCAGTCTAAATACTCTACCACATAATGCAGTAAAATATAGGAGTAATAGAAGTAACAAACAAGGGGACTCCTACGTTAAAGGAAACCTGTCCCCAGTTTTTACATCTCTAAACTAACAGTCCCCTGCCCCATCAGACCTCAGATCAGCTTAATGTGCCCCCATCAGACCTCAGATTAGCGTATTGTGCCCCCATCAGACCTCATATCAGCATATTGTGCCCCCATCAGACCTCAGATCATCAGAATGTGCCCCCATCAGACCTCAGATCATCAGAATGTGCCCCAATCAGACCTCAGATCAGCTTAATGTGCCCCATCATACCTCAGATCAGTGTATTGTGCTGCCATCAGACCTCAGGTCAGCTTATTGTGCCGCAATCAGACCTCAGATCAGCAGAATGTGCACCCATCAGACCTCAGATCAGCAGAATGTGCCCCATCAGACCTCAGATCAGCCCACCCAGCCACATAAGGTTAAAATAAAAACTTTTCTTACCTGTCCTGCGCTCACTTGTATTCGCTCCCCTGCGCCTGGCCACCACGGCGCCCCCCTCTTCTCCTTGAGACACGCGCCCCGGGCGATCGCACCCCTCGCCCGGTAATAGAAACGGCGCTGCCACTAAAATAGTAACATAGTTTATAAGGCCAAAAAAAGACATCTGTCCATCCAGTTCAGCCTGCTATCCTGCAAGTTGATACAGAGGAAGGAAAAAAAAACCTGTGAGGTAGAAGCCAATTTTCCTCACTTTAGGGGAAAAAAATTCCTTCCCGACTCCAATCAGGCAATCAGAATTACTCCTTGGATCAACAACCCCTCTCTAGTAACTATAACCTTTAATATTATTACCCTCCTGAAATGCATCTAGGCCCCTCTTGAACTCTTTTATTGAACTTACGATCACCACCTCGTCAGGCAGAGAGTTCCATAGGCTTACTGCTCTTACCGTAAAGAATCCTCTTCTATGTTTGTGAACAAACCTTCTTTCCTCAGAGGATGACGCAGAGGATGTCCCCTCGTCATGGTCACAGTCCTGGGGATAAATAGATCATGGGAGAGATCTCTGTACTGACCCCTGATATATTTATACATTGCTATTAGATCACCCCTCAGTCGTCTTTTTTCTAAAGTAAATAACCCAAATTTTGATAGTCTTTCTGGGTACTGTAGTCCACCCATTCCAGTTATGACTTTAGTTGCCCTCCTCTGAACCCTCTCCAGCTCTGCTATGTCTGCCTTGTTCACAGGAGCCCAGAACTGTACACAGTACTCCATGTGTGGTCTGACTAGTGATTTGTAAAGTGGCAGTGTAGAAATTTACAGATATGCGTTATGATAAAATGTATATCTATCCATATGTATTATATAAATGTCTATCTATGTATTATATAAGTGTATAAAATCTTGGGTGTAGACTGAATTGTAAAACAATGGAGAATCACTCTATAGATGAAGGTCTAAATACGGTTACAAACCAGTTTGTCAGGGTTAATTGAAATATCAGGAAGCCTCTTTGCATTGGTAATCAAGGTGCCAGAAGAAATGTTTTGGTGAATTACATTTCAAAGGCTCCTGGGTGTTTTTCCCATTCCATTGCAAATAGCCACTATTGTGTGGCCAGGTTACATGTCTCCAACTTGAGTAGTTTGCGTTTGGGTGAAAACAAGGAAGAGATAGGTAATTGTAAAATGTTCATGTGGGAACATCGGCCTGATTCCCGTGCGCAGATAGAGGGTGGAGAAATCTGAAGATCAAAACATTATTTTGATCTTGAATGAGATTAGTCGGCACCAGTGGCATGGGAACCACACAGGGGGATGCTTCAATTTAGGATAAAAAAAAACCTTGGCCATGGTCACTGGGAGATCCTGGGAGGGGGATCCAAGGGGGAAGGAGCCTATAAATCATACAGGTTGGGTCCCAGGAGAATTCTGGACATCAGACCAGGCCAGACAGAACTTAGTTCAGCCTTGGGTAACTATATGGTGATTCTTTATTGTTGAATTATTGTTGATTATTGTGCTGTAGGGTTATTTTTTGGAGGAACCATCTGTATTGTTGTGTTTTTCTGGCTAATATTCTAGGTCTGTTTGTATCAGTGTGGTTTTATATTTTCCAGTGTTTGATTGTTGGTTGATATTTTTCTATTTTCACACAGTTCATTTGTGTCTATAAATAATATAATTTCTTTTGTTTCTATGCACGGTTGTTGTGTGCTTTCTTCGCCGACCGTCCCCTAGAATTTACGTGAGGATATTATTATTGTTCAGTATTATTATGCTTTAATTTTAATATTGTCAATAATCATATTTCTTACATAATTTGGCGAGCCAGGTAGGAGGGGAAAAGGTGTGGCCGGAGAGTATATTAATAACTGTGCATATTTTTATTTGTAGTATCATCTGTGCTGTGTGAGAAAAAAAAATGAGTGGTGTTAAATCAATTTCTGTGTGGTAGTGGAGCTCTGTTAGAGCAGCCATTGTAATTGTTTTTGCCATGTTGATTATAAAAAGAGACTGTCAGTATATTCTGAATCATTTGTACTGGATTGCTGTTGATAACTCTGCTATTAACTTTGGTTATATAGTTGGTTGTAATTGTTGTGTAAAATTTACCATGGAGTGCTTCTTGAAAAAAATTGCAAAGGTCAAGGATACTAAAATGATAGTGAATTTGATGGTGGGTTCTAGAGATCCCTGGTTAGAAGCCAGAAGTTTTGTGACCAATGCAATTTCTGTCAAGAAGTTTACAAAGTCTGAAGGAAAAGGTGCTCTAGTTTTTGCTGCCTGTTGGATAGCAGAGCAGTATTCAAAACTGAAGGAGCAAAATGAAATTCTACACAACAAAGTTGAGTGTTTATACCAGTTATATGGAGGTATGAGAGAACAAAAAGAAAATTTAGAAGATCGTATACAAGAACTGTCAAAAGAGGTTGAAACATTAAAGGTGTCTGCTAAAATTGCTGCTGCTATGTCTGTTAGCAACCAGCTTCTTACAGCAGAGAACAGAAGTTTAAAGATGGAAATTGAGCAGCTTAATGAGAGGCTGAATGTGGCAGAAAAACATGCTGTTGGGCTGATGGCTTCCCCCAGCACAAAGCAGGCTGATAAGTCCAAAGATAGGTGTGAGACACCAGACAACAGTGTCCAAGTGTCCTCTGTTAAAACGGTAAATACAAATGGTGGATTTAAGCCTTCTAGTCGGTACAATCCAGTCAAGTGCTTTTCTTGTGGTTGGCTGGGGCATATTGCTAAGTATTGTCGGTTTTCTGTTAGTGAGACACAGAAAGAGGAACAATAGGATAAAGTGCTTTGCGTGTGGACGTGTGGGTCACATCGCAAGGTACTGCCCAGCACAAATGGAAAAGCATTTGAGAACTTGTTATTCTTGTGGTAAGAAAGGGCATATTTCTAGTAACTGCTACACTTTAAAGGGTGCAGCAAGGGACCCAAGACATGGGGAAAATGAACCCAAAATGGACGGAAAGAGGCAGGGAAATTCGTCCTTATGGCGGGAATATAGTAACTGGCAATGTGTATGCCAAAGACCTTCCCACTGGGTTCCAATCCATGTGGTCAAAGCCCAAAACGAAAAGTTAGAAAATGAAGTAAGAAAACTTAGATTAATGATTAAAACCACTGGAGTCGAAGGCTTAAAAACACCAAAAGGTATTTCAAGTGCAGAAGAGGGGTCTTCTAGAGTGAACCTTTCTTGAGGAGATCTTGTTTTGTTTTACTAGTTTTGTCTTTCAGGGAAAAATGGAGATTTACAAAACATGGAGATGTGCAGTTTTAACATTTTTTTCCTTGCAGTCAATAACTAGATATTAGAGGACCTTTCTGTATTGTTTTATTTTTTTTTACTTTTAAGGAGAAGCCTCTAAATTTACTAATGTAATGTATAGATGGGCATACTAAATTCTAAATTGATCTTTTTTTTGCTGTTTGGTTTTTCCCCAAAAGCCTATACTGTATAGAAAGTAAATAGCTGCTATTGTGAGGCAAATGTGACACTGAGGATATCTTCTGATTGTATTTGGGGACAATCACACCTCTCTAGGAATGTGGCTGACCATAATCAGGGTGTAGTCCTCATTCATGCA
>ONZH01001838.1:0-24942 GCA_900303285.1 Rhinella marina | reverse complement strand
AAACCTTTGGAGGGAGTTGAAAGTCCATGTTGCCCAGCGACAGCCCCAAAACATCACTGCTCTAGAGGAGATCTGCATGGAGGAATGGGCCAACATACCAGCAACAGTGTGTGCCAACCTCTGTCATTGCCAACAAAGGATATATAACAAAGTATTAAGATGAACTTTTGTTATTGACCAAATACTTATTTTCCACCATAATTTGCAAATAAATTCTTTAAAAATCAGACAATGTGATTTTCTGGATTTGTTTTCTCATTTTGTCTCTCATAGTTGAGGTCTACCTATGATGTCAATTACAGGCCTCTCTCATCTTTTTAAGTGGGAGAACTTGCACAATTGTGGCTGACTAAATACTTTTTTTTCTCCACTGTACTACAAATTGGTGAGTTTTCCCATCAGGCTGCTCAGCTATGAGGGCCTATCATAGGCAGGATTAGCATCTATCTACCAGTCCTCCTGACATTCTAGGACAGGTTGCTGGCAGCCTTTTTAAATCATTCCCTTTTAAACTCCTTGGATCACAGTTACAGTATCTCTGATGCAGCAGTTGCAACAAGAACCTGGCTATAAATTACAGCCGTGGTCCTGTTGCTGCCAGTATATTAGCCTGTGCAGCTAACTATGGCTTCTTTCACACTAGCGATTTTGCAGGATCCGGCAAGGTTCAGCAAAAACGCTTCCGTTACTGTTAATACAACAATTTGCATCTGTTATGAACGGATCCAGTTGTATTATATTTAACATTTCCAAGACAATCCATCATGAACTCCATTGAAAATCAATGGGGGACGGATCCTTTTTCTATTGTGCCAGATTGTGTCATAAAAACTGATGCATTCCCATTGACTTGCATAGGGGGTCATGGCAGATCTGTCTTGCTTCGTATCCCAGGACGGAAAGCATACTACAACATGCTGCGGTTTGCTCTCTGGTCTGGAAACGCAACTAAATGCAACAGAATGCATTTTGGAGCACTCTTTTCTGTTCAGTTTTGTCCCCATTGACAATGAATGGAGACAAAACTGAAGAGTTTTGTTCCAGTATTGAGACCCTATGACGGATCTCAATACCGGAAAACGTAAACTCTAGTGTGAAAGTAACCTATGCCTTAGTAAAAGAAAATATGTTAAGACAGCCCTGAGTTCTTTTAAAGGGGTTGTCCCATAAAAAATATTCTGCAGTTTTCAAACCAGCACCTGGATCTGAATTCTTTTGTAATTGCATGTAATTAAACATTTAGCATAGCCCAGGCATGGCCAACATGCGGCTCTCCAGCTGTTGTAAAACTACAACTCCCACCATGCCCTGCTGTAGGCTGATAGCTGTAGGCAGTCTGAGCATGCTGGGATTTGTAGTTTTGCAACAGCTGAAGAGCCATAGGTTGGCCATCTCTGGCATAGCCACTGCGTTATACAATAAAATGTATCTGTATAGCGCCACCTGCTGTATGTTTTTTTTCTTACTTCTTTGTCCTGCTCACTTGAAGGACACACATGCTTAGTTTCATCCTTCAACTGCCTCCTGAGTTGTGATAGGGAGAACATGGATAAACACCATTAGCTGCAGTAGAAAGGACACGCTCCTTGAGCTGTCAGCTTGATATAAATCTAGCAGAGCAGTGAATGGGAAGATCTCTGGATCCATGTGAGGTACAGGATATTTAATGGATCTTAGGTTGTCTAGCATACTAGGTATGGGCATTGACACAGAGATTCCCTGTAAAGTGATCAAGGGACTTTCCCTTCAGTCTTTTCCTTTAAAAAACATGGTTGTGGCTTTCAAGATGGAGCTCAGAGGATCAGTCATTACCATGCTCATGATCGCAAAGGCACAATTGTTTTGCCTACACAATCCGCACAACAAGTATACAACTACCTGCTAATCAAGAGAACCATTCTTGTCCTGTGTCCTCAAGCAGTTAAAGGCAATAGACACCTTTGTGTTGTTTTCTATTATATTGCATGTATGTTGGGCTAACAATAATTTTTGTAATTGTTTTTTTTGTTTTTAAATATTCTGAACTCTTTACTGTTCTATAGCCTGCAGTATTCCAATACAAGCATAAAAGAAAAAAAAACACAAAGGGATGAAGATGGATCTAATCTAAGGAAGTATAACTTCCCAAGAATATACTCAAAAACAGAGGCGCCAATGGAAGCTAATAGAGTGTAGAAGTAATTTGCCACACAGTTTTCTCATAAAAAATTATTAGCATAAGTAGTGGAAAAAAGAGGAGACAACGGAGGGAGAAGGCAGCTGTAGGGTGGTGATCATAGAATATTCTATATGTAGAGATCATACAAAGTGGAAAAAAGCAAATAGTGGAGAAGAAATTCCAATTATGTGCAACCACCCACATAGAGCGCCAACTATGAAATCAGAGTAATGACAATGCAAAACATTTATGATACAAGCGACTTAAAATAGTCAGCCTTTTTTGAATACACGAGCCGTGTATTAGTATAATAAAGGAATTAGATAAGAACCCCTGTCTCCTGTGGCTGCCATCGTTATTCTTCCATATCTACAAGCGATCTCGGCTAGGGGGGTATGTGGGTGCCGCAGGTGTATTGAGTTTATCCTGACGGACCACACCCCCTGTGAAGTGAGTAATATTGTTCACTTTTGCTATTAGCAAATAATTGTTCTTATTGCCTGAATAACGTTATTGCCTGTATTAAAAAAAGGCTGACTATTTTAAGTCGCTTGTATCATAAATGTTTTACATGGTCATTACTCTGATTTCATAGTTGGCGCTCTATGTGGGTGGTTGCACATAATTGGAGTTTCTTCTCCACTATTTGCTTTTTTCCACTTTGTATGTATTCCAATACAAAACAGGCTGCAGAATATGCATCATCAGTCAGCATTCTACAGGCTGATATGTATTGGAATTTACAGAGGCTGCAGAACAAAAGTGGGTCAGGATTTAAATAAAAGTCAATTACATCAATTATTTCTAGCCAATTATACATTACATTCAATAAAATAAAAAAGAAAACTTTGACCCAAAGGTGTTGAAAACCATTGTTATTGCTAGTTATTTTAGTTATTTATATATCTGTTTCCTACAGTATGTGTGATATAGTGTATGGAAAACTTACTTTGAGCAACACGTCATCACCCCATTTAGGGAACATGTGTAGTCGAGACAGTCCTCACCCCTCCAAACAGTGCCAAGTCCATGTAAAATTCCGTTATGCTGACAGCCTGGAAAAAAAGGAAAAACAAAATAGTAAGGATTGGAAACTGTATGGGAACATGCTAATACTACTGGCATGATAAAAAGTATTTGTAATAAGTTATATATAAAGTAACATGTATTTACATCACACACTGTACAGTGACGACCATCTAATTGCCAGGGGCACAGGCACCACTCATATGCAATGTGTCACTCATGTTTATTTTATTGGTAATATTTTTCCCACTGGTAAGGAGAAAATGAAAATTAATATTATTATTTTTTTATTATAATTTATTATTATAGTTTCCCAGTATTGGCCAGCAGAGGGAGCTAGTGTAATATGAAGCATTGGTCAAGACAGTCGCTGTCAATTTGGCATGGCTATTATCTACTTCTTGCTACTAGCAAGATTCCACAGCTATAGCCACCACTGCCAAGATTCTTTGGCTTTGCTGACAAGATGCTGCAGCTGTCATTGATGTGATGCCCCCACATTACATCAGGTAAACCATTACTGTTGTAAAACATTGGAAAAGCCTCTCAAATGTACTGCTGATATTTGGGAATATAGACACATATATACATGTACACTGATCAGCCATTACATTAAAGCCATATATTGTTTAGGGCCTCTTCTTGCCACTAACAGCTCTGATCATAAAGACATGAGTTCCACAAAACCTCTGACGGTGTATCTAAGACCAAGATGTTAGCAGTAAGTTGTGAGCTCAGGCCTCTTTGTGTCAAACTTCTTCCAGCACATCTCGCAGATGTTTGAACTCTTTGTCATGTTCCTAAAACGATTCCTGAGCAATTTTTGCAGAGAGGCAGGGTGCTTTGTCCTGAAGAAAGAGTCCACTGTCGTTAAGGAACACTAGTGCCATGAAGGGGCAAAATTGGTCTGCAACTATGTTTAGACAGTTAGAGCAGGTCAAATTAACATGAACATGAAGGCCAGGGCCTAAGTTTTCCCAGCAGAATATTGTCCAGAGCATCACACTGCTTCCGCTGGGTTGCTTTATTCTTGTAGTGCATCCTGGTGGCATCTCTACCCCAAGTAAGCGATGCAAATGCCTGGTTATCCACAGGGTGCATAAGAAACCATCAGTCCAGGCCAGGTTCTTCAATTGCTCTATGGTTCAGTTCTGAGGCTTACGTGCCCACTAAAGGCACTTTTTGCAAAGGGCAGAGTTAAGTCTCTGGTAATGCAGCCCTGTATGCATGAAGATACTATACACTGTGTACTCTCACACCTTTCTATCATAGCCCTTTTAATAACTAATGTTACAGTAGCTCTTCTGTGGGGTCAACCAGACTGGCTAGTTTTTGCTTCTCGTGTGCATCAATAAGTTTTGGGCACCAATGACCTTGTTGCTTGTTCACTGGATGTCCTAAACTAACTGCATACCGGCAAAACCCCACTAAACCCGACATTTTTGAGATGCATTGTCTAGCCATTACTACTGGACCTGTCAAGTTGATGCAGTACCACACAACACTATAGGAAGTGGTCACCTGAAAGTATCCGATGGTTCAGAAGACTAAAAGACGACATAACTGGGCAAATGTTCATCTACAGAGAAGAGCAAGGTAAAGGCTAAAACTGAACTTTTATTCCAATTAAATTAAAATGCTCAGTAGAGACCACAAAATTGACAAAATCTAATTAAAGTCAATTAGTCTATTAAAATCTTCCAAACATCACCTGGACCCATCTAACAGATAATAAAACAATCCACCAGATATATGGAATATCTCTATGGTGCACTTTTTTACAGTCAGTCCAGAGGTGAAATTAAACCACTTCCCATGAATAAAAATGGTCTTACTGTATTTTTAGACACACATTTGGCTGGAGACAAAAACTTCACCAGAGTGGTTTAGGTTTCTTTTCATATTTTACGCTACTCACCTTATTTTTCTTCCAGGTAAGTGGATCACCAGCCCTTAAAGGAGCAACACCTCTGGAAAAAAGTAACACAGTCCTATTGTTCCTACACATTTCAATTGGGCTTTGGTGTCCAGTCTCATCAGAAACTAAAGAAAGGTGCAGACAAATGGGCTGTAGTACCATACACTGATATGCTCAAAAACAGAACTCCAATGCAGCCATTGTCTTCTATGTAATAGGCTAATCAGCTCTTTCCTCTAAAAGCCGTTCTGACTAGAGATGAGCGAATCATTAAAAATTTTATTTGCCGAACATTTGTCGAACTTTTCATAAGATTCGTATATTCTACTAATCTATTCGACGAATCTGCGTACAAATCATACGTTATTATGTGGCGTTTTGCGAACATTTGCGCACTAATAACGAACGTTCAGTTTTAAAAGGTACGCAACTTCTTTGAACACGTACGTATGATCATACAAATTGCGTACGAAAATGACGGGCTTTGCTGGAGAGGAATGGTGGAGCAGGAGTAACTCTCTGAGTCTGACCCCTGGCTACATATGGATACTGTATCAGCAGATGACAGCAGATCATTCGGCTGAGACTGAGATGAGCGTGCCATCCACTCCACTACCTCATCCACTTTCTCCTCCACTGCAATTTTGCGCCTTGGTGGGTTAGCCCGGGGGAACACTGGCCAAGTATTGCGAATACTACAAGTAGAAGCTCCGGCTACAGGTCCTTTGGCAGTGCTGCCCTGTGCCACCTTCTCCTTTTTTTTTTAGAGCTCGAGGTCTGGTTGAAACTGGACCCCTTTTGCTTATCCATTCCAGACCTTTTTCACTTGACTCTGTGACCCTGTAGCTGGTCTTTGTCTTTGTCCCTGTCTCTCTCCCTATCTCTCTCACTGTCTCTCTCTCCCTGCCTGATTAATTACTAGCCCTGTACTGGCCCTCCACTTGCCCTGCAGTATCCCTGATGTGTAATATGGATTCCCTGAACAATTACACCCCAATTTCAACAACACAGGTCTCAGAGTCTCAGAACTTCACACACAGTGCTTCTGCTAATCTCAGCAGTCGCAGCAAAAGTGATGCATCACTGGCTTACTGAGCCTGAGCAAATCAGAGCAAGCCCTGCCCACTAGATCAGGTGACCGCCTTCTTCCCGGGCTTTTGAGCACGAATAACGAACTAACAGTAAAAGTTTGCTAAGTAATTGAATTTGTACGCAACCGCGTATAGAGTAACTTATATGTAGCATTAGCGTACAATTTATCGGACAAGTACGTAGCTAGTGTTAAGCGAACATGTTCAGCCGAATAGACTATTCGTCCAAACATGGCGGTGCTCGGGACCACGCGGTATTCGGCCGAACCACATGGACAAGCGCTTCTGGCCAGGGACGCTACATTTCCCTGACAGCACACTGGGTGAATATTGTGGAGGCTGGGAGCGAGTCGTACCCTGGGATGGCACAGGTGCTACCCACACCGAGGATTGTGGGCCCTACTTCCATCCAGGTTTTTCCCTGGCTGTGACGCTCTCCACTGCGATTGGACAGCGCTACAGCCAGGGAAAAGGAGACGCCCATTGAAAATCCCTGGCGTCTCCTCCTCCCTGTTCCGATGCTATGCATTTGCATAGCGCGCGCCGGATCTTTTTGACCGCTGCGCCCTGAAGAAATTGCAAGTTCCCCCAACTCCACCGCACATGCCGTCCATAACCTGCTACTTAGTTAGCAGAGTGTGGACCCATGAAAGGTCCTCTTTAATGCTAAAAGATGAATTTATTCTACTCTACGGTTAAAGCAAGGCATATCAGATCTAAAATTCCGGTTTCCCAGAGTCTGTCTGATCTAGGTTTCATCTCTCCTTCTTCAGGGGCGTATGTGGCAACATGAGGAAGGAGAATTGGAGAATTATCCTCTCTGTTTGTGGAAAATGATTGTTCGGAGAAGAAGAGGTGAGCACTACCATGAGTCCTGTATCATGTCAACCGTAAAGCATCCAAAGTCCATTCCTGTGTGAAGCTGCTTCTCATCTAAGGGAATGGGCTCACTCACAATTTTGTCTAAGAACACTGCCATGAATATGGAATGGTGTCCAAACATCCTCAAAGAGAAACTTCGCCCAACCATCCAGGAGCAATTTTGTGATGAGTGATGCTTTTTCCATGAAGGTGCACCATGGCATAAGGCAAAAGTAATAACTAAGTGGCTTGGTGAACAAAACATTTCTGGGTCCATGGAAAGTAAACTCCCTAGATCTCAATAACCGATAACCTGTGGTCAATCCTCAAAACGCGGGTGGACAAACGCACAATTGTGATAGAGTTCAAACACTAATTAGACAAGAATAGGCTGCCATCAGTCAGGATTTGGCCCAGAAGCTGATATCCAGTGTGTCAGGGCGAATTGCAGAAGACTTGAGAAAGAAGGGTCAACAATGGAAATATTGAGTCTTTTCATAAACTTGATGCATTTGTCAACAGAAGTCAAAAAACATATGAAATCTGTATAATTGTACTTCAGTATACCATACATGTGACAAAAAGATTTTTAAAAAAAAGTGAAGCAAAAAACAAAAATGTGTGTCCGTTTCAAATCTTTGGGTCACGACCGTACAAGAGTATAGAATCCTCCTACATAGTATGTGTTAGATCCAGGTAAAATACACATATGATATATACTTAAATTTAGTAAATGTCAGATGTTCATTATGATTTTTTAAAGGGCTATACACATACAAGTGATGTGTCAATAAGTGGTGTTTTGGCACCTTAGGTGACACTATAACTGATTTCTTCATTTATTACTTACTGAAGTGTACGACCAAACTGTAGAGAAACCAGTTTTAATGATGTTATGGTCGCAGATTACTATAAATCACAATATAGCCTAAATTCCTTACAGTATTAGTGAAATATCAGTTACTTACCCTTGAGTGTCTCCCCTGGCTTTAGCACTTCAGGCATTGAAGTGGAGCAGCTTGCGTTGCACAGTGTGACAAAGATACCAGCACTAAGTATGAGAGCCACAAGATACTTCTGAAAGTTAGATGCCAAAAATGAATTATTTTGTACATTTATTACTGATTTTTTTTTTTAAGGAAGGATCACACAATAAGGGCTCATGCACACTACTGTATGTATTTAGCGGTCCGCAAAACACAGATCCGCCAAAAATATGTACGATGTTCCGTGTAACATCCGTATTGCATCTGTTTTTTGCAGATTCATTGTAACAATGCCTATCCTTGTCAGCAAAACAGCCAAGAATAGGACATGCTCTATCTTTTTTGCAGAAGAGCCATGCAGACATGCAGAATGCACACGGAGTCCTTTCCATTTTATTTGTGGACCCATTAAAGTGAATGGTTCTGCATATGGGCCGCAAAAAATAAAACGGGCACGGAAAGAAAATATATTCATATGCATGAGCTCTAAGTGCTATGATCTATACAGCTTGTTTCAATGCTGCCTCTCCGTGAGAAGACCAGAATGCCCACTAATTATTCTTCATGGAATAGCGTGCTATTAGTAAATATAGATATAGTAGTAGGGTATGTAGATATACCCTGTATATACCATGTAAAGAAGATTTGCCCTGTAAATACTGTGAAGCATCTCTGTTACTGTACTGTAATAATAATAGCAGACCATAGCAGATATAAAAAGACAGAATATTCTATTCTTATCTACTACTTAGAAGAAACCTACCATCGTATCCTGATATATCGGTAACAAACTTGTGCCGTGTGCTAAACCACATCATTTATATTGTGGCTGTTATGCAATTAGGACTTCTGAGTCATTTTTGAATTTTTTTTTTAATCTGAGAAAAAAATTAAGGGAGAAGGAATAACAAATATGTATTTGCTTCTGGAGAGTTCATTCAACTAATGTACAATAGAAATGCTTACTTTCATTATTCTAATCCTTTAAAAGTAAAAAATGTCCAAAGATGATGGCTCAAATGGCAGCTAATGGTGGTTAGGATTAGAAATGCAAATTTCATGCCTCTGTTATCAGTCACCAGATAATCCGGCAGAGGAGTGATGAGATTAATATTCAGAATGCGTATCCTGTATCATAGAGTTTGAGGTAAATTACAGGACAAGAGACAGAAATCTCCCTCAAATAACATCTCTATAAAAGTTTCTTATTTATCATGGGTGAATGGATTAAAAAATAAATTGGGAAATAGAGGGCTTGTAATTAAGGGGGTTTTCTGGGAATACAATATCTGATCAGTGTAATTCTAAAACCCAACAACCCCTGTATCAGCCGTTTGAAGCGGCCCCAGCACAGCGCCGCATAGTGTATAGTGGCTGTGCTTGGTATTGCAGCCCAGGCCTGAGCAGCACATAGGCAATGTGACCAATGAACGTGGCGTCACTGGCATGAGAAGAGGTCACAGCGTTCTCTGGAGAGCCAAAGGCTGCCAGCCCCCACCAGTCAGATATTGATTACCTTTCCTGAGGTAATTCCCCAGTACAGGGAGCTTACTACACACAAATTTATACTGCTCCCATTAACTGCCAAATGTATTCATACGCTTAGATTCACATAAACTGATATAAATAATGGTCCCCTGCTTCTGCTCGGTCTTCCCCCTCTTTACATCCAGAGGACCTGACTACTTAGTGCATGTCACTGATAAAGGCTATATACATCTTTGGGAGCAATTTTTTATTATGGCATTGTACTCATTTTTATCTAAAATCATTTTTTTAAATTGGTCTTTATTACAAATATGGAGTCCTTTTTTCTGTACAGGGCTGAGATGCTCTAATAGAGGGATCTGAATTTTCTCTCTTTTCCGTCAACCAGCTAATTTGATGTGCTCCTTATCTCTGCTCTCTGATATTATAAACACTCATTATAGCTCAGTTCTTATCTTACTAATAAGAATGTGGCTTAAATAAGTGTTTATGATCTCTTAGTAAATTAGAGTTAAGTAAAAAGTAGGATTCATCCAGTTAGACAGTTAACCCTTTGTGACAGAACAGCCCAATATTTCTAATAAAGACAAATTGAAAAATATATATTTTTAGCCCAAAATGAGTAAAATAGAATTGTAAAAGAAATGTTCTTCCAAAGGTGTACATAGCCTTTAATTTGAATTAGTGTCATGTCATTTTAATGGTTGATCATTAGGACAATAATTACCCTGTGTAAAGGTACTGCTGATTACTAGAGATGAGCGAACGTGCTCGTAACGAGCACTGCACCGATCGGCTCCCCTGCGCTCGCATGGGCTCAGGCAGCTGCTTCCGTCCTCCTCAGTTCGCACGTTCGCTCATCTCTACTGATTACCCAATGAGTGAGCAAATGGTCGGTCATCAGGTGAAAGCATCATTGATATGGACACCACAATCATCTTTTCTGGGCATAAGATCATCATGCGTAAACAGGGATCTGCTGCCCAGAAATATTATATCGGTATGGTATCGAACAATTACTGTAACAATCACTCATCCCCATACAGCGGAGGTGATTGCTGCATGTAAATGCTGCTCTTACCTCTACTAATGAGCACCTGATGCCTGAATAAGGGGAATTCTCCTCAAACATTGCAGTAGCACGTGATGTGCTTTAGGCTACTTTCACACTTGCGTTTGCAGGATCCGTTTGTAAGATCCGTTTGTAAGATCCATCACAGGCTCTCACAAACGGTCCTAAACTGATCAGTTTTTCCCTAATGCATTCTGAATGGAATAG
This sequence comes from Rhinella marina, assembly GCA_900303285.1. Lineage (NCBI taxonomy): Eukaryota > Metazoa > Chordata > Amphibia > Anura > Bufonidae > Rhinella > Rhinella marina. Next base: position 14,135 of record ONZH01001838.1, on the reverse strand, counting down.
GATCTGTTCAGAATGCATCAGTTTGCTTCAGTTCAGTGTCCATTCCGTTTTGGAGGCGGACACTAAAACGCTGCCTGGAGCGCTTTGGTGTCCGCCTGATGGAAACTGATCCAAACGGATCCGTCATGACTCACAATGTAAGTCAATGGGGATGGATCTGTTTTGTCTGACACAACAGAAAATGGATCCATCCTCCATTGACTTTCAATGGAGTTCATGACGAATCCGTCTTGGCTATGTAAAAGATAATACAAACTGATCCGTTCAGAACGGATGCAGACGGTTGTATTATCATGACGGATCCGTTTGTGAGAGCCTGGACGGATCTCACAAACGGATCCTGCAAATGCAAGTGTGAAAGTAGCCTTAGTCTATCTTCTTGTTTATGAAGGTATTATATCATGTGACCCACACCTCCTATGGATTCCATAGGTGTTCGCATTTCCCTGTCCAGTATTATGCATATTAATAATTGGGCAGAGAAAAGGAACCTAATAACAAATCATATGAGTAAGTCAAATACCTTATTATGACAAGTATTGCATGTATGTATCAGAGTGTGTAGGGATTTAGAGTTAACACTCAAACTCTTAACTCAAATTTCTTAACTCATTGTGGTATTCTGAAACAAAAGCCATTGAAAAGCAATTGAAGGTGTCAACTTAACACAACTAGTTTAGTTAACAAGTCTAGTTAAGTATGTGCTCTACATTTATACCCCTTTGAGGGCAATTTTTGAATTATTGCATTGTTCTTATTTTGAGCGAAAAATAATTATTTCAATTGGTCGCTATTAAAAATATGGAATCCTTATTTGTGTACATAGATAAGATGCTGTAGTAGCAGCCTGTGGGTTTTCTGTCTTTTTTGTCATTTGGGGAGCTCACAGGCTCCTTATCTCTGCTCTCTGACCTTATAAACACTCATTATAGCTCAGTTCTTATCTTACTGATAAGAATGCGGCTTAAATAAGTGTTTATTACCTCTTAGTAGTTTAGAGATAAGGTTTATTAGATGACACAAAGTGAAAGTACCAGTCACACAGTTAGAAAAGCAGTTAACGCTTTGAGACAGAATGGCTCAATATTTTTAACAAATGCCAATTGAAAATATGATTTTTAGCCAAAAATGAGTAAAATACATCATAAACAAAAGTTGCCTCCAAAGGTGTAAATAGCCTTTAAAGGGGTTGTCTCACTTCAGCAAATGGCATTTCTGATGTAGACAACGTTATTGTATTGTGATTGTCCATATTGCCTTCCTTGCTGGCTGGATTCATTTTAACACCTTATACACTGCTCGTTGATATGCAGCACAGATACAAGGTGGTCGGAAAGTGAGTTGCTGCACATGTGAGTCTATGGGATTTCCCATGTTCCAGCCTAGTGTTGAGGAAAACAAAGCATTCAATACTAAATTTGGTCCGAAGTTTAGGAAAACTTCGATTCGCACAGATCCGAATTTCCTCACGCTTTGTGGTAATGAATCAGTTTTTCCTAAAATCGCAGCTGCACATGTTACAAAGTGAAAGCAAAAAGCCTGGAAATGAAAGATCACTAATAATGCTGTGCAGCCAGCCATTCCGCAGATAGCCATCCCCTGTGATGTCAAAGCCCTATGAAACTCTCATCACCCTTGGTCTCTGCCATTGTCCTGTGAGCTAAGCATAGGGAGAGGCATGACAAGCGCTCATACACTAAGGACAATGTTGCTGAAAACTATTAATAGAAGAATATTGGAGAGGAAGATTGCAGGGAGACTTATTCTTCATCAGTTTTATTTATTTATTTATTCCTACATCAGTCATATATGTTATTCAATACCAATAAGATGGAAGCCTTTATCATTCCACTGCCAGGCAACCCAACCAATACCATTTAGTTTGCACCCCTTAAGGGGGCCAGATCTAAATGATGACCATCCTTGTTTTTTGCTGGCTTTACTTCTTCCAAATCATTCTTCAAAGTCTCCATGTCCTAGAAAAGTCAGCAAGACGCAGAGAGAGGAAAAGTGGATGTTCCTAATGATATATTATCATTGATATTAGTGTCACGCTCTGGTGTGGAGGGAATAGCCACACCGAGCGTACGAGGGAAGGGAACAGACCAAAACCAGGGAAACTTATCATCTCTTAAGATTTGCAACACCTGCCTCACGTGATCCTGATGTGTCACAATATCTGGAGAATAGATTGTATGTACACTAATGCCAGAAGCCTAACTAATAAAATTGGTGAACTGGAATTAGTGATGTGTGAGGAGAACTATGACATAGTGGGAGTAACTGAGACATGGCTGGATGATAGCTATGATTGGGCAGTTAATGTACAGGGTTACAATCTTTTTAGAAAGGATCGTCAAAACCGGCGAGGGGGAGGGGTCTGCCTTTATGTAAAGTCCTGTCTAAAGCCCACAATCCGGGAAGATATAAGTGAGGGACATGAAGATGTGGAGTCACTGTGGGTAGAAATAAATGGAGCCAAAAACAATAATAAAATTCTAATAGGAGTTTATTATAAACCACCTAATATATCAGAGGCCACAGAAAATAGACTTCTAAATGAAATAGACGAGGCGGCAAATCAGAATGAGGTTGTTATTATGGGGGACTTCAACTACCCAGATATAGACTGGGAAACTGAAACCTGTATATCTCATAAAGGAAACAGGTTCTTGGCAATAACCAAAGACAATTACCTTTCCCAACTGGTTCAGGACCCGACTAGAGGGACGGCCATACTGGACTTAGTATTAACCAATAGACCTGACAGAACAACAGATGTGCAGGTTGGGGGACACCTGGGAAATAGTGACCATAACATAATAACCTTTAAATTGTCATTAAAAGAAGCATTTCTTCAGGGAGGAACAAAAATACCAAACTTCAAAAATGCAAAATTTAGCCATCTAAGAGAGGCCATAGGTCTAACTAACTGGGACAAAATCTTCGAAAATAAAAATACAGCCACAAAATGGGATATTTTTAAAAGCATCCTAATATCTAATTGTGAGAGGTACATACCGTATAGGAATAAAATGATAAGAAACAAGAAAAAACCAATGTGGATAAATAGAACTGTAAAAAAGCAATAAATGACAAAAAGAAAGCATTTAAATCACTAAAACAGGAGGGGAGCGAGGAAGCATTGAAAAACTATAAGGAAAAAAATAGAATCTGTAAAAGACAAATAAAAGCAGCTAAACTAGAGACTGAAAGACTAATTGCTAAAGAGAGTAAAACTAACCCTAAAATGTTCTTCAATTATATAAATACTAAAAAGTATAAATCTGAAGGTGTCGGCCCCTTACAGAGTAATGAGGGGGGAGTAGCAGAGAGCGATGAGGAGAAAGCAAAACTCTTAAATATTTTTTTCTCCACTGTATTCACTGAGGAAAATAAACTGTCAGATGAAATGCAGAATATAAAAGTGAATTCCCCTTTAAAAGTGTCCTGTCTGACCCAGGAAGAAGTACTGGGGCATCTTAAAAAGATTAAAATAGACAAATCGCCAGGACCGGATGGCATACACCCACGTATCCTAAGAGAATTAAGTAATGTCATTGCCAGACCCTTATACTTAATATTTAAGGACTCTATACTGACAGGGAGTGTTCCACAGGATTGGCGCATAGCAAATGTGGTGCCAATATTCAAAAAGGGTCCAAAAAGGGTCCAAAAACAGTAAACTGTTTGAGGGTTTTCTAAGAGATGCTATCTTGGAGTACCTCAATGAAAATAAGCAAATAACTCCATATCAGCATGGCTTCATGAGGGATCGGTCGTGTCAAACCAATTTAATCAGTTTCTATGAGGAGGTAAGTTCTAGACTTGACCGCAGGGAATCAATGGATGTCGTATATCTGGACTTCTCCAAAGCATTTGACACTGTACCACATAAAAGGTTAGTATATAAAATGAGAATGCTTGGCCTTGGAGAAAATGTCTGTATGTGGGTAAGTAACTGGCTCAATGATAGAAAACAGAGGGTGGTTATTAATGGTATATACTCAGATTGGGTCACTGTAACTAGTGGGGTACCACAGGGGTCAGTATTGGGCCCTATTATCTTTAATATATTTATTAATGATCTTGTAGAAGGCTTGCACAGTAAAATATCAATTTTTGCAGATGACACTAAACTGTGTAAAGTAATTAACACAGAAGAGAACAGTACACTGCTACAGATGGATCTTGATAGACTGGAGGCTTGGGCAGAGAAGTGGCAGATGAGGTTTAACACTGACAAATGTAAGGTTATGCATATGGGAAGGAATAATGCAAGTCACCAGTACATACTAAATGGTAAAACATTGGGTAACTTTGACATGGAAAAGGACCTAGGAATTTTAGTGAACAGCAAACTAAGCTGCAGAAACCAGTGAGACAGCTGCTGCCAAGGCCAATAAGATAATGGGTTGCATCAAAAGGGGCATAGATGCCGTGATGAGAACATAGTCCTGCCACTTTACAAATCACTAGTCAGACCGCACATGGAGTACTGTGTACAGTTCTGGGCTCCTGTGAACAAGGCAGACATAGCAGAGCTGGAGAGGGTTCAGAGAAGGGCAACTAAAGTCATAGCTGGAATGGGTGGACTACAGTACCCAGAAAGATTATCAAAATTAGGGTTATTCACTTTAGAAAAAAGACGACTGAGGGGAGATCTAATAACTATGTATAAATATATCAGGGGTCAGTACAGAGATCTCTCCCATGATCTCTTTATCCCAAGGACAGTGACCATGACGAGGGGACATACTCTGCGCCTGGAGGAAAGAAGGTTTGTTCACAAAAATAGAAGAGGATTCTTTATGGTAAGAGCAGTGAGACTATGGAACTCTCTGCCTGAGGAGGTGGTGATGGTAAGTTCACTAAAAGAGTTCAAGAGGGGCCTGTATGTATTTCTGGAGGGTAATAATATTATAGGTTATAGTTACTAGATATGGGTTGTTGTTGATCCAGGGAGTAATTCTGATTGCCTGATTGGAGTCGGGAAGGAATTTTTTCCCCTAAAGTGAGGAAAATTGGCTTCTACCGCACAGGGGTTTTTTGCCTTCCTCTGGATCAACTTGTAGGAAAACAGGTCGAACTGGATGGACAGATGTCTTTTTTTCGGCCTTATAAACTATGTTACTATGTTACTATGTTACTATGTCATCCAAATACACGACTACAAACCTCCCCACAAGATGATGAAAAATGTCATTAACAAAATGCTGGAAGACAGCAGGAGCATTGGTCAACCCAAAAGGCATGACCAGGTTCTCAAAGTGGCCCTCAGGAGTGTTAAAGGCCGTCTTCCATTCATCCCCTTCTTTGATCCTGACCAGATTATATGCCCCCCTTAAGGCTACTTTCACACTTGCTTTGCCTAAATCCAGCAGGCAGTTCCGTAGACGGAAGTGCCTGCCGGATCCGGAAAAATGGTCAAAACCTGAAGACCATTTTATCCGGATCCGTAATACGGATCCGTTGAAGTACTGGATCCGTTTATTCCGTTTACATCCGGAAAACTGGATCCGGTATTTACATTCATACTGCAACAAAGGAGAAAACAAAAGCAACTTCAGATGCAAATATCAAAGAAAAGAATTAATTTCAAATGAAAATGAAGAAGTATAATAGAAAAGAAAAAAACTATTTAATATGTAAATGGAAAATACACAAAAGTAAACAAAAAGAATTGTGGCTATAAAATACAGCATCAGGTCACTTCCCTCAGACGCTGCCAAGATGTTGCCGGACCACATTCACTTTGGATTGCAGGCTTTAATCCTAAACGTATGGCTCAACGTATCCTGCCATATAAAAACAATATCGTCAATATAACGTCGCCAGAGCACCAGACTTGTCCCCAGCTTAGGAGATATGTTCTCATGTTCCCATTGCGCCAAAAATAAATTGGCGTAGCTGGGGGCAAATCTGGCGACGTTATATTGACGATATTGTTTTTATATGGCAGGATACGTTGAGCCATCTAGAGGACTTCCTTAAAATCATCAATATTAATAATTATAATTTACAGTTTACCTCTCATATTAGTAACACAAATATAGAATTTCTAGATTTAAAAATTAGTATTAACAACAACAAAATAGTATGTAGCACATTTCAAAAAACAGTTGCCAAAAACAATTTTATTTTATTTTCCAGTGGACATCTACCAAGATGGCTCAGCAATATACCACTGAGCCAATTCCGCCGACTTAAAAGGAATTGCACATATGATATACAGTTTGAAGAGGAGGCTGCGAATTTAAAACAACAATTTGTACTGAAACAATATCCAACAAAAACAATAGATTCAGCACTAAATAGAGTTAGATCTATGGAAAGAAAAACCTTTTTCCAAAAAAACGAAAAAAACGCAAAAAATGTAACTGAACAAATAGGAAATGAAAACAATTTTAGAATTATACTGCCATTTCAGTCACGACATAAATCTGTGGAGTCTATAATACAAAGATACTGGCATCATCTCTTGGGGGACAAAACTATAGGTAACATGCTCCAAGAAAAACCATCTATAACTTATACTCGAGCCTCTAATTTGGGCTCAAAAATTGCTCCAACCATTAAAACTACCATCAAAAGAAACATTAACCTAACAACAAATTGGTTATTTTCGTCAGGTTTCTTTAGGTGCGGACGCTGCAGTAATTGTAAGATCACCAACTTTGCTAGAAAAACTGAGAAAGTGAAATCTACTAATAATACTTATGAGCACCCTATCAAGGAGACACTAACGTGCAATTCAAAGGAGGTGATCTACATTCTGCAGTGTCCGTGCCATAAGCAGTATATTGGTAGAACAAAAAGGATGCTAAAAGTCAGAATAGCGGAGCATGTTAATAACATAAAAAAAGGGTATGAGTTACATACAGTCTCCAAGCATTTTAAGCATTATCATAACCGGGACCCTAGTCAACTATTCTATGCAGCAATTGAAAAAGTAAAAAGATCCTGGAGGGGAGGAAATTTTATATCAAAGATGTCCAAGGCGGAATCTAGAAAGATTTTTGATTTTGACACCATACTCCCAAAGGGTCTGAATGCTGAACTGGAGGTCTTTGGATTCCTCTAAAAAAGGGATGTCTGCCTTCAGGGGACGGGGGGTCGCCGTCAGGCAGTTTCCCAGCGCGACGACCCCTTCTCCCCGGTAGGCCGATATTCCTAATCCATCAGCCTCCAGTAAAGTGCTTTATATGCACCTATGTATATTATGTAACTAAAAGGAAAATTTTAGCAATTTGGTACATTATGTAACTAAAAGAAAAATATTAGCAATTTGGTATATTGCCAGTGGAGCCTATAAAGCCGTAAAATAAGGAAACGCATTGAAAACGCATAAATAACGCACCACAATGAAAATCCTTTATTTTCATTTTTAACTGCAATTTTATATGTATTTTTTATATGTATTTTTTATTTACAATTATTTTTTACTGGTTTGAACCTACTTTTAACATCCAGTATAGCAATGGTATTGTATTCCAGTTGCATTCCTTTCTTGAACTAAAATAAGAATCCAGGACTGGTCTTTCATGTAACTTAATTAATTGTCTAGACCAACCCACGGATATGGAATTGATGATATATAAGGCAGCGATAAGATGTCTTCTTTAGCCACTGAGGAAGGAGCCGTGTTAGCTCTGAAACGCGTTTGGTATAAGAAGACAACAATACAGCAGTCTATATAGTGAATCCAACAGATGAATGCTGTTTGTACACAATCGGTTTTGTATCTAAATTAGAATAAAGTGAATAAAAGGAATCATCCATCTTCCAGGACCTAGAGAGAAATACTTTACCTTCCAGGACCTGCAACAAGCACACCACGTGACCGGACACGTGACCGAAGGGGTGATCACATGCTAGAGTCACGTGGGACGCCACAGTGAGACTCGGCACCGTTAAGTAGGAAACAAACTTCCCCCTCAGCACGCTACGCTAGGACTTTGTATCCACGCCAAGGATTGGTAAAGTAACAACTTCACTAATTATCTGTGAACTTTACTGAAAACTTGTGAATGATCATCTGTATTTTACATAGAGTTGACTAAAGGAGAACATACTTACAACTAAGTGTTGGCAATCAAAGATTTGTTGCTAGTAAGCAATCAAATGCCGATGGACTTATAGCGTTCCACTAATAAGTGGGAATCAATTTGTGCTACATATGTAAAGGCCATATATCCAACTGCGCTATATATAGAAAGGCCACTACCAGGCACTCATTCCACTTGTAATCTGGGATACAATATCCGAATATAAGAACAACTATTCATAGGCTTTGTTGGTAGAGAGGACTCACAACAAAACCTAATTGCATTTATTGTATATGGACGCGCGTTCTAACTATGGTGTATGTATATTGATGTATTATTGATTTTAGAGGTTTTTAGCTAATTTAGTTTATAATATGTTAATTAGGTTTAATAAACTTAATTTTTATCTAGTCACTTCTTCCTGATCGGTTCTTTGATATTTAGAGTGCCCTTCCAACTACAATTGTCTATATATGTCTTTTTTCTAAGGTTTGGATGTACTTAGGAAGTCAGCACCTAATTCCTAAGTAAATTCCTGGATGAGCCACTGACCAAAAATTTTTGCAGTAATAATTGTGACTGAATATCTTTGATTTATTTTTTGGACTTGGATTTGGCTATTAATAAATTTTAAGCATGATTAGGCACCAGAAAATTTCATTAGGAACTACAATTTCTATATATCCGCCACAGATATAATAAATAGAGATGAGCGAGTAGTGAAATATTCGAAAGTTCGAAATTCGATTCGAATAGACCGCGAAATTCGACTATTCGACCGAATATCGAATCCCATTAAAGTCTATGGGAAAAAAATGCTCGCCACTTGGAAATCTCAATTCGACCACTTGGAGGTCACCAAGTCCACCCTGAAACCTCAGAAAAGGATGCCAACAATGCTGGAATGCAACTGGGACAGCAGGGGAAGCATGTCTGGGTGCATATAACGCGCCCAAGTCGCACTATTACGCCACTATCACAGCCTCTCAACAATACACTCCAAAGACAATGTAACCTCTCTGTAAAGTGAGACCATACAAGGAAACCTTCTTTCCTCTACATTGCCATGGACCCCAAGCCAAACTAGACAAAAAAGAAGATAAAATTCTGCACCCCTTAAAATCACGTTGCCTATGACAACCACAGATGGCATAGGCAAAGGGGAAAGCAAATAGACCCCACCCCTAATTGTCATTGTGTGTGTGTGTGAGATGTGGTCAGACATGTCTTCTTTAAAATGTAAAAACAACTCAAACACATGCAGAAGCCTTAAAATGCCCAAATTGTTGGCGCTTGAGATGTCAGTGACCCGACCTGGCCCAGTGTCATGTCTAGCAGGTAAAGCAGTGGGGATGTTGAGGGATGCGTAGGACCGCAAAAGGCAGGAAGAGGCCGTGGGCTGGCCAGAGGCTCATGGAAAATTTTGTGGAGGCCCAAGAGGTGAGACCTTGATAAAATTTTGTGGAGGCCCAAGAGGTGAGACCTTGATAAAATTTTGTGGAGGCCCAAGAGGTGAGACCTGTTAAAAATTTTGTGGAGGCCCAAGAGGTGAGACCTTGATAAAATTTTGTGGAGGCCCAAGAGGTGAGACCTGTTAAAAATTTGTGGAGGCCCAAGAAGGTGAGACCTTGATAAAATTAGTGGAGGCCGCAAGAGGTGAGACCTGTTAAAATTTTGTGGAAGCCCAAGAGGTGAGACCTTGATAAAATTTTGGGAAGGCCCAAGAGGTGAGACCTTGATAAAATTTTGTGGAGGCCCAAGAGGTGAGACCTGTTAAAATTTTGTGGAGGCCCAAGAGTGAGACCTTGTAAAAATTTTTTTAAAGTAATTTAATTATGTGGAGGCCCAAGAGGTGAGACCTTGATAAAATTTTGTGGAGGCCCAAGAGGTGAGACCTCTTAAACATTTTGTGGAGGCCCCAAGAGGTGAGACCTCTTAAACATTTTGTGGAGGCCCAAGAGGTGAGACCTCTTAAACATTTTGTGGAGGCCCAAGAGGTGAGACCTCTTAAAACATTTGTGGAGGCCCAAGAGGTGAGACCTCTTAAACATTTTGTGGAGGCCCAAGAGGTGAGACCTCTTAAACATTTTGTGGAGGCCCAAGAGGTGAGACCTCTTAAAAATTTTGTGGAGGCCCAAGAGGTGAGACCTTGATAAAATTTGTGGAGGCCCAAGAGGTGAGACCTCTTAAAACATTTGTGGAGGCCCAAGAGGTGAGACCCTCTTAAACATTTTGTGGAGGCCCAAGAGGTGAGACCTCTTAAAACATTTTGTGGAGGCCCAAGAGGTGAGACCTCTTAAACATTTTGTGGAGGCCCAAGAGGTGAGACCTCTTAAACATTTTGTGGAGGCCCAAGAGGTGAGACCTCTTAAAAATTTTGTGGAGGCCCAAGAGGTGAGACCCTTGATAAAATTTGTGGAGGCCCAAGAGGTGAGACCTCTTAAACATTTTGTGGAGGCCCAGAGGTGAGACCTCTTAAACATTTTGTGGAGGCCCAAGAGGTGAGACCTCTTAAACATTTTGTTGGAGGCCCAAGAGGTGAGACCTCTTAAACATTTTGTGGAGGCCCAAGAGGTGAGACCTCTTAAAAATTTTGTGGAGGCCCAAGAGGGTGAGACCTTGATAAAATTTTGTGGAGGCCCAAGAGGTGAGACCTCTTAAACATTTTGTGGAGGCCCAAGAGGTGAGACCTCTTAAACATTTTGTGGAGGGCCCAAGAGGGTGAGACCTCTTAAACATTTTGTGGAGGCCCAAGAGGTTGAGACCTCTTAAACATTTTGTGGAGGCCCAAGAGGTGAGACCTCTTTAAACATTTTGTGGAGGCCCAAGAGGTGAGACCTCTTAAATATTTTGTGGAGGCCCAAGAGGTGAGACCTCTTAAACATTTTGTGGAGGCCCAAGAGGTGAGACCTTGATAAAATTTTGTGGAGGCCCAAGAGGTGAGACCTCTTAAACATTTTGTGGAGGCCCAAGAGGTGAGACCCTAACATTTGGGGCCAAGGTGAGACCTCTTAAACATTTTGTGGAGGCCCAAGAGGTGAGACCTCTTAAATATTTTGTGGAGGCCCAAGAGGTGGACCTTAAATTTGGGGCCAAGGGGAACCTCTTAAACATGCCATGAGCATGAAGTTCAGCCATGTGTGGCCAGACTCTGAATAGGCTATGACCATCACTGCCCCCACCAGAAGGGATCAACCTTGCCATTTCCTCCTCTTCCTCTTTCCGCCCTCCTCTCCGCCCCATCCGCCGCTGAACCCAATGGGACGCCACACAGCCTGACTGCTACCCCTCGCCAGCCAGCATCCTCCTCCTCGTTCCACACAGCCACCTCCACGTCATCCTCCTCCTTCCTCCATCCTCCTCCATGCAACTGCCACGTGGAAGCAGACAAAAGTGTAGGTCTGACTTGTGTAGCTCCGTTGCTGTCGTCCCTCCTACCCCCGTCTCCTCTGCGTGCAATGCGTTCTCCCTTATTGCGATGAGTGATTCTTTAAGGACGCATCAGGGAGCGGGATGGTTACGCTCACTATAGCGTCCTTAGCTGCTGACCTTGTCTTGGTGGGTACTCCTCAAAGATACGCAGTACATCGCATAATGTCTGCCATCCATGGCCACTCGTGGTTGGCAAACTGAGGGAGCTGAGTTGGAGGCACGCGTGGATTCATAATCTGGTACTCCATCAATGCTCTCTGCTGCTCACACCACCCTGGCCAACATGGAATAGGTGGAATTCCAGCGAGTCGGCAGGTCGCACAACAGCCGATGTTCAGGGCAAATGGAGGCGTTGCTGGAGTTTTTTTAAGCTAGCAGCAGCTACAGTTGACTTCCGAAAGTGAGCGCACAAGCGCCGCACTTTCAACCAGTAGCTCTGCCAGGTTGGGGTAAGTCTTTAGAAATTTTTGGACTACCAGATTAAAAACGTGGGCCAGGCATGGTACGTGATTGAGTTCGGCAAGCTCCAGAGCCGCCACCAGGTTACGGCCGTTATCGCACACGACCATGCTGGTCCTAGCTGCAGCGGCGACAGCCACATCTCCGTCTGCTGCAAATATGGCGTCCCTCACCTCTGGGGCGCTGTGCTTCCTGTCGCCCAAGCTGATGAGCTTAAGCCACCGCCTGCTGACGTCTCCCCTCGCCAGTGCTGCAACGCTTCCAGCTAGCGGCTGAGGGCGATGTTAAGGCAGAGGAGGAAGAGGAGGGGGGTGTATCAAGAACCCATGCTGGCAATCTTGGGCGGGGGTGGTAGGTAGGGCCGTCTCTGTTTGCGACCCCCGTCCCCGCTTCCACAACATTCACCCAGTGTGCCGTCAAAGAAATGTATCGTCCCTGGCCGCAAGCGCTTGTCCACGAGTCGGTGGTCAAGTGGACCTTTGCGCTGACTGCGTACCTCAGGGCCCGCCTGATGTTACGCGACACGTGCTGGTGCAGGGCGGGGACGGCACTCCGGGAAAAGTAGTGGCGGCTGGGGACGGAATAGCGAGGTGCGGCAGCCGCCATCAGGTCGCGGAAGGCCTGCGTCTCCACAAGCCTAAACGGCAACATCTCCAGGGCCAGCAGTTTGGAGATGTGGCAGTTTAAGGCTTGGGCTTGGGGGTGACTCGAGGCGTACTTCCGCCTGCGGTCGAACGCCTGCGAGATGGACAGTTGTTGGGACGAGGAGTGTGAAGGTGCAGGCGAAGAGGCGGGGGAAGGGGAGGCTGAAGGAGAAGGCCCCAAAGTAGCCGAGGCAGAGGCAGATGTGGAGGTGTCCTGGCTGGAGGTCTGGACCGCAGTGGCAGCACACAACAAAGGGGAAGAGGCAGTGGCAGCAAGACCGGGCGCAGGTTGTATTGCGTTTGCTCTCTCCCACTCAGCCCAGTGCTTGACTTCCAAGTGACGCCGCATGCCTGAGGTGGTCAGATTGCTCTTCTCAGAGCCCCTACTCAGTTTTGAGTGGCAGAGTGTGCAAACCGCGCTCAGTTTGTCATCCGCACAAACATTAAAAAATCTCCACACCACAGAAGTACGAGGCCTCGATGGGGGAGCTTCGCGCGACTGCCCGCTGCCGGGAACAGCTTCGGCCCTGCTGGCTGTGGCCTCACTTCTCTGTCTGGACTGTCCTCTGCCTCTGGACATCCCCTCTGCCTGTGGACATCCCTCTGCCTGTGGACATCCCTCTGCCTCTGGACATCCCTCTGCCTCTTGCTGCCTTTTTCGGTGCTGCGCAGACCACCACCTCTCCACTACTTTCGTCGCTGGACATCACCCCTGGCCAAGTGGGGTCGGTCATTTCGTCATCCACCACCTCAACTTCCTCACTCTGCTCCTCCTCCTGCCCACTGGACATTCCAACAGCCTCCCTTGATGGCAACTGCGTCTCATCATCATCATCGCTCATGATAACAGATGCTGGCTCAGGGTCCACATCAGCAGGAGATGGCGAAAACTCAAGTGTTTGGGCATCACTACAAACAAATTCCTCTGGTAGCTCCTGGGATTCTTCCGGCACATCTGAAAAAGGACCCGAAAAGAGCTCCTGGGAGGGGTCAATGGTGGGATGACTCTGTTGGCCAGGTGTGGAGGAAGGAGGGTCAGAGTGAGACTGTGTGGATGACTGGCTGGTGGACAACTGTGTGGAAGCGCTAATCGGCTATCCATTGCACCACCTGTTCAACCTGCTCAGGCCTCAACAGCGGTGTAACCCGCCCCCTGCTTAACTGTCCCATAAAAGCAGGGATTCTGCATGAGCGGGATCCTGGCTGACCCTCACCAGCACGCATTGTATCCCCACTGGCTTCAACAAGGCCCCCAACAGCATTTCCGCGCCCCCATCCTCGTCCGACGGTCCTATTCCGCTAGCCCCCCTCCGCATTTTATTTTTTTTTGGTTACAATATTTTTGCCTTCACAGCCGTGAAATTATTTTGCAAGAGAACGCACAGTACAGTTGCCAATTATAAGGCCTATATATATTTATAGTTCAAGGTACACAGCCCGTGTACTAACTTTTCAGACGGTGGGTATTAACACCACGGTATTTAACCCTTTCATGACGCGGACCTATAAAAAGGCCTGAATGTCCAGGCAACTTTTTGTGATTTGGCACGTG
>ONZH01001837.1:0-21997 GCA_900303285.1 Rhinella marina | reverse complement strand
ATATATATATATATATATTGCAGCAGATATAATAGCCCTTAAAAGGGATTTTGGGTTTGCAGCAGCTCTCCCTGACTCAGTATGATCCGGTCACATGTCACAGACAGGGTGCTTTATAGCACCCGATGACGCGTTCCCGGCCATCCAATCAATGTAATGCCAGTAGCAAACATGGCTACTGGCATTACAGTGAATGCCAGTACCTCCCCGCACGCTAATTGGCTGGAATACTATATTCGGCCAAACATGTTCGCTCAACACTAGATGACATATTAGAGACACAGCCAATGAACTGGCATAAAGAGAGAGTATGACGAATGCACATGTTTATTCTGATGTGATGTCAGCTGATCGATCATGTGGAAAACACGTCCATATTCTGGCATGGAAGAAGGGCATAAGTTGTCAGGATATAATTTTGCCAGCACTAAGCAGGCATTATCATTGGTAAATTACGTGTATAGAAGCAATGTACTAAAAGTCACAGGGTGATTGAGGCTATCAGTATTGTAGTACCAATAAAGGAATGATGAAGGGATGGTAATGGTATAATGTAATATTAGTGTCGCACGAGACATATATGGTATAAGGATATATTAAACAAATTAGTAAGTTAATGATCAAGGATAGCTCTTGGCAGGGGCGTAGCTAAAGGCTCATGAGCCCTGGTGCAAGAGTTCAGCTTGGGGCCCCCCCCTTCCCTCAGCACTGGTGCACCTAGCTTTTCTGTTGGCCAAGTCAAAAATTGAACCCCCCCCCATGCCAAATTCTCACCCTAACCTTTTCCCTCCTAACATTACATATATCACTACAGAACATACAGGGTAAGGCTACATTCACGCGACAGTTGTTTTTGCGGCCTCCGATCCGCATATTTTGCGGCTCAAATGCGGACCCATTCACTTAAATGGGTCAGCAAAAAATGCACTGTGTGCTGTCCGCATCTGTATGTCCATTCCTATTTTTGTCCATTTTGCGGACATAGGCATAGGCATTGTTACAGTGGATCCACAAAAAAACGGATGCCATACGGAACATCATCCTTTTTTTTTTTTTGCGGATCCGCAATTTGCAGACTGCAAAACACAACGTTTGTGTAAATGTAGCGTAATATAGCGCCCCTTACCTCTTACATCCAGTGACGTCTCCTCTGATGTAGATATTCTCTTTCCTCATCTTCTCTTTTCAGACCAGACACCATTTTTCGGCCATTTCTCACCTCTGCAGTTTGACAGAAAGAAATCTTAGTTTATTACTTTTCCATCATCCTCCCGTCTTCTGGACAAATCTTTCTACCACCCCCAGTACTGTGCCACTAGTACCACACAGATAGTGCCCTTCAATAATTATTGGCACACAGTGTCCTAAAATAACTGCGCCCAGCAAATAGTGTCCCTGACAATAATAGTGTAAACATAACATCCCCCAGAAATAACTGTGCTATGCTGATACTGTGCCAGGGTGTCCCCCACAGTAATAGTGCTCCCCAAAGTCCCAACTAATAATTCTTTGCCAGAGTGCACTTGTTAGTAATAGTGCCCCCAACAGTACTAATGTTCCCACTGTGACCCAGAAATAATAATGCTTCAAATGTGATGCTTCAAATGTGCCAGTAAGAAATGCCCCCAATAATAGTAAGAAGTGCCCCCATAGTGCACCCCAATAATGTGCCAGTAAGAAGTGTCCCCATAGTGCCCCCATAATGTCCGTAAGAAGTGCCCCCATAGTGCCCTCCAATAATGTACCAGTACGGAGTGCCCCAATAATGTGTAAATTTCCCCCAATAATGTGCCAGTAAAAAGTGCTCCCCCCATTGATTCCCCCCCAAAATCATGTGCCAGTAAAGTGTCCCACCCATAGATGACCCATGTGCAGTAAGAATGCCCATGCTGCCCCAGTCCCCAGTAGTAAGAAATGCCCCATATGTGCCAGAAAGTAGTGAAATGCCGAAGTAATGTGCCAGTAGAAAGTGCCCCCCAGTGCCAGTGCCAAGAATGCCCCTACCCCCAGTAAGAAATGCCCCAGTGCCCCATGCAGTAAGAATGCCCAGTGCCCCCATGTGCCAGTAAGAAGCCTCCAAGTGCCAGTAAAAATGCCCCTATGCACCATAAGTGTCCCCAGTACCCAAGTGCCGTAAGAAATGCACCCAGTACCCCAAGTGCCAGTTAAAAAATGCCCCCCTGTGTCCCCATGTGCCAGTAAGAAATGCCCCCAGTACCCCAAGTGCCAGTAAGAAAATGCCCCCAGTACCCCCAAGTGCAGTAAGAAATGCCTACAGTGCCCCCATGTGCCGGTAATGAAATGCCCCCCCAGTGCCCCCAGTGCCAGTAAGAAATGGCCACCAGTGCCAGTAGAAATGTCCCCAAGTGCCACCATTGCCAGTAAGAAATGCCCCAGTGCCCCCATGTGCCAGTAAGAAATGCCCCAGTGCCCCCATGTGCCAGTAAGAAATGCCCCCTGTGCCAGTAACAAATGCCCCAGTTCCCCCAATAGAGCTCCGCGTCCGTGATTGCACCAATAAAAAAAATAAACACTTATACTTAACTCCATTGAGCTGGCAGCGATGCAGGCCTCTTCCGGCCTGTGTCCCGCACTGTACGGCTCATGCGGCGCGATGACGTGCCTAGTGCCTGTAGCCTATCAGAGGAACGGGCAGGGGAGACGCCTCTCCCTCTCCTGCCCCGCAGCATAGGCAACCTCAGGACGGCGATACAGATGACTATAGAGATGAGCGCTTCCACAATAGAAGCGCTCATCTCCCTCTGCCCCGACACTGCTGTTGTCATCAGGCGGCTGGAGCGTCTGCTGTGGCTCGTGCGGCGGAGGCAGCTGGAGCGTCCACTTCACCGCCCAGGAGGAGAACCACAACACCTTCCATAAGGCAGAACCCGATTGTGCCACCATTGGTGACGGCCCATACGCAGACCCTCTGGGACTATAAAAACGCCGTGTAGGACTGGGTCTCCCAGGTATTGGACCACCCTAGGCCGGGAGATCCTGCATTGGAACACCGAAAGGTAACAGTCCTGTGGTTTTCCGTTGAGAGAGGGTCTGGCTTCCTGGCAGACAATGAGGACAGAAAGGAGTATTTTGTGGGCCACAGGTCGCTGAAACGGCCGTACCTGCCACAACCTCGGCACAGCCTGTACGTGGGGGATCAGGTGGAGTACACCCCCATGGCATCACTGAAAGGCCCCTTTGCGACCAGGGTTACCCTCCTTTCAAAGCCGCTGGTACCTACAACAGAACCTGAAGTGTGGCCGGAAGAACCACCAGGTCCAGGACGCTTGCGCTGCCTTCAGGATTCCCCAGATGGCGTCTTCCAGTTCAGGGAAAAGCCACAGCCGGAGCCTCTGATTCCTGGACTGCCAGCACCATCACCACCACAGTCCTTTCAGCTGGGTCAGCTGACGACAACATAGTTTACGTTCCAATCCATGGTCATCCACCAATACCAGCTGCCGTGGAAGATGAAGCCAGCAGCAGCCATGGAAGCTGGGGCTACTTCCCTGGATGCAACCTTGCCAGAACCGCTGCAGCCAGAAGTCCTTACCCCTGCTGTCCCGGCAGGAGGATCCGGAAAAGCACAAATGGCTGCAGCGCTTGCCAGCGTCACCACCACCCGGACCCAGTCAAGTCCAAATTCCGGAAGAAGAGGGCAATGGAGTTCTACTACGGCAGCGAGCCTGGCGTACAAGAGGCAGGAGCATCCTCTGATGACGTTTAGCAGCAGTTCCAGCGAGGAGGACTTCAGGTCCCTCATCTGAGGAACCATTCTACTGGCTGGGTGATATAATGAACACCTCAGGAGGACCTATAGGAGCCACACCATGGACTGCACCTGACGTGTGAGAGCTAGTTGGCACTTTTTATGTTTGGTTGTTTGTATTGCCCCCGTTTGACTCTCACCCAGATGGGCATGGCTGTCAGGACTCCCCCCCATTCTGCAGAAAAGTCCCAGTTGCGCCTAAGCGCACCTTTTTCCCCCCTTCTCAGGTTATTTAGGAGCCCCCTTTGCAAAAAGGGTTCTCTATTTGCTGCTATTTTATATTATCCTTGTGGGTTACACGTTACCTGTTTGGATTACAATATTACCTCACGTGGATTACAATTGAATTTTGGACTAGGTGTTCCAGACAGTGCTTTATCATGCTGAGGAGCCACGAGGAGAGACTCTAACGTATATCTGAGCCTTTTATGCTTGCAAATGTTAAATTGATTGCACTAAAATGATTGCATACTTATGTCTTTGCTGTATTTTAGCTACATTGTTTTTACTGGTTCAGCAATTTAGCCCATTGTGTGTATTCTTTTTCAGGTACTGCAATGTATGTGTCCTATTATGCACTTATTGTCCAGTGTTTTTAGTAAATTATGCACTTAGCTGGATAGCTAGCAGTGAGCACCTTATTTTTCTGCCTCATATGGACTGCCTCTAAAGACTGTATGCCGTGGCCTAGTCTTGTGCGTATAACGCATCCAATAGTACGCTAAGGATACGCACGCACTTTTGCTAATCCTTACGTATTGTGTACTTTCAACTAGGCTGAATGTACGTTCGGAATTTGTGCAGGAATGTTCGCAAAACAACAATTGTTTTTTGAACGTAGATTCAACCAAATAAATTCTTTTAAGTACGAATCTTGTCAGAAATTCGGCGAATATTCCGCCAAGCTAATTTTGGATGATTCGCTCATCTCTAATAAAGAGGTTGCCTCACTTCAGCAAATAGCATTTGTCATGTAGACAAAGGTAATACAAGGCACTTACTAATGTGTTGTAATTGTCCATATTGATTCCTGTGCTGGCTTGATTCTTTTTTCCCCATCTTTATACAATGCTAGTTTAAAGGGGTTATGACCATCCTGCTATCCAGCAGTGCACACTATGGGAAAATTCTGGGCCTTCTGGTGGCTGGGAGTGTGCATAGGCCAGTTCTTTTTTTCTATAGTGTGAAACCGTGACCGCTGCTGCTGGACTGCAGGGTGGTCATAACCCCCGGAAACAAGCTGTGTACAATGTGATGAAAAAATGAATAAAGCCAACAAAGGAGGCGATATGGACAATTGCAATACATTATAAATGCTAGAGATACACAAACCAGATAAGATTCATTTGAAGTTTGTCAAACTAAAAAATATATATATATATGAGAGAAAGAAAGAGTTAGAGAAAAAAACAGAGAAGCAATGTCTACAGATGCAGCTTAGCTAAACTTGATGGATAACACAAAATAGCACAAAAAGGTTAAATAACTCTTTCAATGTATTTCAATGGCTTTTATTAAAGTTATCAGATTAAATTTTAGTGATGCTATATCTGTAGCTCACTGCCATTCACCTGAGCATACATCAAACACACAACACCTTTAGCAATTTTATTTCAACATTTTGATTCAATATCTTATGAACCAGAAAGACCTCCAAAATAACATCCATGTAAAAGTCCCACAAAACTTATATATCTCTCAAAGAAACATACCAGCTAGCTCCTTTAAAAGAAAAACAGGAAAACCAGAATGTCTCAAGAGAAACATGTCTTATTTGGTTGACTTGCCTTGAGGGGTTCTGTTTGGGGTGCTCTTTATCATTAGAAAGACAAACAATAATTTATGAGAATTGCAGGCCTAGCAACACAACTCTTGGTTTCTAGAAAGAGTATATCACAAATCGCTCCACTACTATGAGTGCTGGAGGTGGTGGGGGCAGAAGCACCAGCTCCATCAGCAGCAACTTAAATCTTGAGTCTTTAAAGAGCGCTTTTCTTCACCCAACCTAAACCAGGTGGTGCATACTTGGACTGCTCCCTGTCACCTCGGATCCAAAATCCCCTGGACTACTGGGCAGCCAAACTTGAAATGTGGCCCAACTGGCCAAGTTTGCCCTAGGCAAGCTTTCCTGTCTGGCCAGTATGTGGCATCAGAGTGGGTGCTTAGTGCGGCGGGTGGCATAATTAGCCTAAAGAGAACTCGCCTTTTAACAAAAAATGTTGAGAGACTAACCTTATTAAAGATGAATTAGGCTTGGAGCAAACTGGATTTCCAAACACCAGTGTCTGATACCACAGACTAGATCATTCTGGCAGTAAATACCTGACTGTAGTGTGCTGCCACACCAGCACATTGTGACAAATGGCCCATTACTAGTGTTGAGCTAAGCACACTTCAAATCATAGATCTGAAGTAGAGATGAGCAAATCTATTCATCGATTTGTTGCTTCGTTGATTCGTATCGAATCTTGGAAATTTTTAGCTGCGAAGCGAATCCGAATATTAGATGATTCACTTCGGCTTTGTATTCATTCGCTAGTTGTCCTATAAATTATACGCTATTGCTACGTATAAGTTACTCTGTACGCTGGTGCGTACGAATTCAATTCATTAGCAAACTTTTACTGTTAGTTTGTTTATTGTGCGCAAAAGCACGGGAAGAAAGCGGTCACCTGACCTAGTGGGCAGGGCTTGCTCTGATTGGCTCAGGCTCGGTAAGCCAGTGACGCATCACTTCTGCTGCGACTGCTAAGACGAGCAGAAGCACTGTGTGTGAAGTTCTGAGACTCTGAGACCTGTTTTGTGAAAATTGGGGTGTAATTGCTCTGGGAATCCATATTACACATATCAGGGATACTGCAGGGCAAGTGCAGGGCCAGTGCAGGGCTAGTAATTAATCAGGCAGGGAGAGAGAGACAGGGAGCGATGGGGAGAGACAGGGAGATACAGGGACAAAGACCAGCTTCAGGGCCACAGAGTGAATTGAAAAATGTCTGGAATGGATAAGCAAAAGGGGTGCAGTTCCAGCCAGACCTCGAGCTCTAAAAAAAGGAGAAGGTGGCACAGGGCAGAAGTGCCAAAGGACCTGTCGCCGGAGCATCTACTAGTAGTATTCGCAATACTTGGCTGTTGTTCCACCAGGCTAACCCACCAACGCGCAAAATTGTAGTGGAGGAGAAAGTAGATGAGGTAGTGGAATGGATGGCACGCTCATCTCAGTCTGAGCCGGCTGATCTGCTGTCATCTGATGATACAGTATCCATATAAAGCCAGGGGTCAGACTCAGAGCGTCCCTCCTGCTCCACCATTCCTCTCCAGCAAAGCCCTTCATTTTCGTATGCAATTTGTACGCTTATGCATATGTGTTCAAAAAGGTTGCGTGCCTTTTTACCTGAACATTCGTTATTAGTGCGCAAATGTTTGCTATAAGCCATATAATTACGTATATTTTGTACGCAAATTCAACAAATCTATTAGTCGAATATACGAATCTTAGGAAAAGTTCGGCGAATGTTTGGCGAATAAAATTTTGCTTGATTCGCTCATATCTAATCTGAAGTTACTTTATTTGAATGCTGTACAGAGACCCGTCTCCATACAGCATTTAAATGTATGGGCTTCACAGAGAGGAAATTATTCAATATTGAACTTGAAAACCATTTTAAAACAGGGATCTGAAGTTGGCTTCGGTACCAACTGGTACCTCGATACTGAAGCCAACCAGATTGCAGTTTTAAAATGGTTTTCAAGTCGTAAAGTCAAATGACGAAGTTATTTACTGAAGTCTCATGAGACTTCACACTTAACAAATTTCACCTCTGAAGCTGTATGAAGATGGGTCTCCGTACAGCATTCAAATGAAGTTTTCAACTAATCAACTTCGAATCTATGATCCGAAGCGTTCTTTGCTCAACACTACCTGTTACTTCTGCCCACATGCTTTTGCCACTATTTTGATACTGTCACCCACCTGATGATACATGCCTGCTTCCGCTACTGTCTTCTGCTCCTACTGTGATCTTCCACCCTCTTGTGCTATCCCCCCCTCCCCACTCTGTTTTGGGCCACTATTGTGACTCATCCTGCTGTTGCCACCCTGACCAGTCTGTTCCAGGGCCACTATTGTGACTCTAACTGACCAAGCCAAAGCCTAATAGTGATGCACAGTCATTCTACATCTAACAGAAGGGATTCAAATGCATGTGTTTACTGCCATAACATGGATTAAAAGAACCTTTTTTTATCTCTACTACCTTAATGGTGTTGCCTCCATGTCCTTATTTTGTTCCACTGAAGAGTAATTGGGGCATCGGCACGGATGCACTTTTATTTTTTATTTTTTTACTTCACTGATGGATGCAGTTTGCTTTTTTTAGTTTAGCTGGTGGTTAGCTAGAGAGAATGTTGGTGGCCTGCACGATGAAGACAGCATCTATATGTGTGACCTGCACGTCATTCGGACACACATTAATTGTTTCACTACCAGAAATGTTGAACACTATGCATGTTGCTAAAGAGCACAGTGATGTACCCCAGGATACATTATCCGTCAAGTTTAACTGCAGGCCAAGATAGACCTAATTTAAGGTGCTTCATGACAAAATTAATTTGGAGCAAAGCAACCAAAGTAAATTTTTGAAAACTTTGCTCATCTCTAATAATTATACTCAGTTGTTGCTTCACAGTAAGTAGGTACATGGTAAGGAGAACATAACAGCTTCATTATTTTCACACAGTGGATTGGCAGGGATGCTTTCCTGCCTTTTAAATAGGCTGATGTAGCAAAACTAGAAAAATAGCTAAGCCAGCCTTATAGATACAACTAGGTCTTTCTAAACAAACATCCTTATCTTAAGAAAATCAGATGGGAACAACATTTCTAGATGCAAGGCTTTAAGAAGAACCTCTGGGTGGGTACTATTTCTATTATGGAAACTAGATGATATACATGATGACTATTGTAGGCTAGACAACGCTCCTCTGTATTTATGGGTAAAGTATATGCAAATTATCATCTCACAGTGTCAGGTTTAGGAAAGCTATTTTAAATATCTTTCCACAAAACCCAGAGGGACAATGTCTGGTCTACAATACTCAGTTTTCCAGGCACATCTCCTGGCCTACAATACTGCATACATGGCATACTATGGGCTCTCCATAATGAGAAAGTGTACCACTTAGGCATTGCCTATATATTGTTGAGTAACACACACGTGTACTAGACTCTCTGTCTCTCGCAGTGGTTGTCCTACTACAGAAAACATTTGGAGCCAATCAGACACCTCCCTGATTACATGGTGGATAAGCATCTCCCTGTATTTCTTAGCATAGAGGACACTCTATTCATTTAAAGTTCTTTTTTGCTCCTTAATTTTGTTAGTTGATAATGAATAAACCATTACCACTTCATTTTTTAAAGCATTCTTACTTTGCACCATTTTTTGTCCAAAAACTTCTGCACAGTATTGTATTATACCATTGGTATAATGTACATGAGAAAAGTCTCAGTTAGTATATAGTATATGCTGATATTCCTATGGACACGATATGTCAGAATTCTGCAATCCTAAATATGTAGAAAAGCATTGACTGTTCTTTTCAATACATAGAACTATAAGCTACCGTATGTGATGTACATTTGTTTCCAACTGTGTAAAAGATGAATGCAATTAGTGATGAGTGAAACGGTTCGTAATGCTACATACACATCCAATTCATTCATCCCAGTAAGTATCCTGTGGTAAAGGGACTGTCCCTCTACTTCTGGTAAATTGCATTTTTCACTATGAAATCAAATTAAAATGGGTGCTGGTCTTGTGAGAAAATCTGTGTCGGAATAAGATTTTCTTGGGAGACCTGTGACCATTTTAATCTGATCATATAGGGAAAAAAGCAATTTACTGGTGGTAGGGGACAGTCCCTCTACTACAGGTTAATTACTGTGATGAACGAATTGGATTTGTATGTAGCAGTACAAACCAATTTGTTCATCACTAATGCAACCGTATAGGAATATAAGGGGATGTGTATTAAATCTGCAATATCAGCTTCATGACATAAAAATGTTGCAAATGTTGTCACGTGTGACATTATGTGTATGTTCTTTGTGATTTTTGATAAAATTTTGTGACTTTTGATGAGAATTGTCACTTGCAAGAAGAGTGAAAAGTTGTTCGGGACACAGACTATAACGCATTTATTAGAGTTGAGCGAGCATGCTCGGCCAAACTCGCTGTTCGGCCGACCATGCCTATGCTCGGATCCGCTCGGTGTTCGACCGAACACCGAGTGTATTCGAGCACAATGCTCGAGTCCCCTTTCCCGCACCAAGACTGATCCGTCATGACCCCAATGCAAGTCAATGGGGACGGATCTGTTTGGTGTGACACAATAGTAAACGGATCCGTCCTCATTGACTTGCATTGGGGTCATGACACATCCGTCATGAACTCCATTGAAAGTCAATGGAGGACGGATCCGTTTGGTGTGACACAATAGTAAATGGATCCGTCCTCCATTGACTTTCAATGGAGTTCATGACGGATCCGTCACCTATCACGTTTTTTTTTTTCATTGAAGAATTCAAGGTGTAATTTTTTTCATTCACCAACCACATACCTCCTCAGGCTTCTTCTTTTTATTAATTCCTCCCGTTTAGCAGGTGGCGCTGTGGTAAAACTTACCACTCTGCGCGCCATCTTCCTGCTGGACGGGAGGAGGGAGCTGCCAGGGAAGGTAAGTAGTGTCTCTGTGTGTCTGTCTTTGTACTTTTTTTTTTTATTTTGGGCACTTCCGAGCAGGGGGTGCCTGGTTTACTCCAATAGACTTCAATTATGCTCGGGTGCACGGCCGAGCACTCAAGCACCACTGAGTGCTCGGCCAGAGCACCCAAGCGTACGAGTACCTGGGTGCTCGATCATCAATAGCCTTTACAATGCCTTGTGAAAGTATTTGGCCCCCTGGAATGTTTCAACCTTTTGCAACATTTCAGGGTTCAAACAAAAAGATATAACATTTAAAATTTTTGGTGAAGAATCAACAACAAGTGGGTCACAATTGTGAAGTGGAACGAAATTTATTGGATCATTTAAACTTTTTTTGTAATAATAAAACTGAAAAGTTGGGCTTGCAAAATTATTCGGCACATTTACTTTCAGTTCAGAAAACTCACTCCAGAAGTAAATTGAGGATCTCTGAATGATCCAATATTGTCCTAAATGACTGATGAAGATAAATAGAATCCACCTGTGTGTAATCAAGTCTCCATATAAATGCACCTGCTCTGTGATAGTCTAAGGGTTCTGTTTAAAGCACAGAGAGCATCATGAAGACCAA
Organism: Rhinella marina; assembly: GCA_900303285.1. Lineage (NCBI taxonomy): Eukaryota > Metazoa > Chordata > Amphibia > Anura > Bufonidae > Rhinella > Rhinella marina. The sequence continues at coordinate 10,893 of ONZH01001837.1, read as the reverse complement.
GGAACACACCAGGCAGGTCTGTGATACTGTTGTGGAGAAGTTGAAAGCCGGATTCTGATACCAAAAGATTTCCCAAGCTTTAAACATCCCAAGGAGCACTGTGCAAGCGATCATATTGAAATGGAAGGATTATGAGACCACTGCAAATCTACCAAGACCCGGCCGTCCCTCTAAACTTTCATCTCAAACAAGGAGAAGATTGATCAGAGATGCAGCCAAGAGGCCCATGATCACTCTGGATAAACTGCAGAGATCTACAGCTGAGGTGGGAGAGTCTTTCCATAGGACAACAATCAATCGAACACTTCACAAATCTGGCCTTTATGGAAGAGTGGCAAGAAAGCCATTTCTCAAAGATATCCATAAAAAGTCTTGTTTACAGTTTGCCACAAGCCACCTGGGAGACACACCAAACATGTGGAAGAAGGCGCTCTGGTCAGATGAAACCAAAATCGAACTTTTTGGAAACAATGCAAAACGATATGGTTGGCGTAAAAGCAACACAGCTCATCACCCTGAACACACCATCCCCACTGTCAAACATGGTGGTGGCAGCATCATGGTTTGGGCCTGCTTTCCATCAGCAGGGACAGGGAAGATGGTTAAAATTGATGGGAAGATGGATGGAGCCAAATACAGCACCATTCTGGTTGAAAACCTATTGGAGTCTACAAAAGACCTGAGACTAGGACTAGAATGGAGATTTATCTTCCAACAAGACAATGATCCCAAACATAAAGCAAAATCTACAATGGAATAGTTCAAAAATAAATGTATCCAGGTCTTAGAATGGCCAAGTCAAAGTCCAGACCTGAATCCAATTGAGAATATGTGGAAAGAGCTGAAAACTGATGTTCACAAACGCTCTCCATCGAAACTCAAGGAGCTCGAGCTGTTTTGCAAGGATGAACGGGCAAGAATTTGTGTGCAAAACTGATAGAGACATACCCCAAGCAACAACAAAGTATTAATGCAAGGGGGCCAAATAATTTTGCACGCCCAACTTTTCAGTTTTATTATTACAAAAAAGTTTAAAATTATCCAATAAAAATAATTTGTTCCACTTCACAATTGTGACCCACTTGTTGTTGATTCTTCACCAAAAATTTAAAATGTTATATCTTTTTGTTTGAAGCCTGAAATGTGGCAAAAGGGGGGCCGAATACTTTCGCAAGGCACTGTATGTCTCATTTACGATGTGCAACTTTGAAAAGATTCACAATAGAGTTGCATCTCCATTCCTGCCAACCCCCTTGTCCACCTTTATAAACAGTGGCAAAACCACATCAGACTTTCGCCAAATAAAACCAATTGCCATCTTAAATAAATTTGGCACATGAGCAGAAAGCAACTCTGGTCTAATAATAGCCTCCAACACACCTACAATAATAAACCCCCCTCCTCACATAGTTTCATAATTCTGGACATACTTTTGTGGAGCCATTTCAATTGATCGGTCAGATGTAAACACAGTACGCCAGAGTGATCAGAGAACACAATGGACTCATATGTTATGAACCCAACAGATTCTTTTTGGGAGCTTTCCTCTGTGCATACTCATGCATATATGCAAACACAGGCATCATTTCAGGGCATTTTCATGTTACAAATCTGCTTCAACTAGACAAATTAATGTGGTTTTATGATTGGTGAGATTCTGATTTAAATATTTTTTTTTTCCCCCAGCATCTGTGGAATTCAGCATCTGGAGCGAGCTGGAAATAATCTGACATTGTTTGATTCTCTCTATTTCTGCATTGTTACTTTTTCCACTGTGGGTTTTGGGGATGTTACCCCACAGATCTGGCAATCCAAACTTTTGGTGGTCATAATGATCTGTGTTGCGTTAGTTGTTCTCCCAATCCAGGTAAAACATAACTCTAATTTAACTGACTTGCATGTTGCACAGTTATCATTTATTTATATATTTTATGAACTTGTAATTCAATTACATATATTCCAAATTAACAAAAACAAATTGATAATGCAAGATAATGCAAACATATTTCTCTACACAATTATTTACAATAGGGTCTGATCACTATACTACTAAACTACTTTATGTGTTCTCTGGATTCTTGGTTTCAGAAACAATAAAAAATTTTGAAGTTTGTAAAAGTAAATCTCAAGAGATTTTATCTTAAAGACATTTTGGGCTTTGGGAAACCTTTGCTCGATAGAAGGGTACATTGACAATAAGTTAATCATGACTGTAAACTGTGGGTTAACCCAGCATTAAGGGGGGCATGTGCACGACTCCAAAATTGTGGCTTGTAAAAGTTACAAAATCAAGCTTAATAACATTCTGGACTTGTTTGCACAAACAATTTGGGGCATTGAAAAAGTGGGTAGAAAAGTAGGCACAACAGATTACCGGTAATAAGATTCAGCTGTGAATTTTTAAAAAGTTTAAAACATTTTCTGAAATCTCACTCTAGTAAATGAGATGGCAAATAGAGATAAGCAAATCAATTCTAAACTAATTAAATTAATTTAAAATATTCCAAAGATTAAGCTTCCTGGTGAATTCAGAAGCTTTCATGATTCAATTCATGTGAATTGCTTGAAATGATGGGATTTTACTAGAGATGAGCGAGCATACTCGTCCGAGCTTGGTGCTCGTTTGAGTATTAGGGTACTCGTAAGTACTCGCAGCTCGGACGAGTATCTCGCCATACTCGAGGAAATGGCAACTTCCGCATCGTGCTTTTTTGGCGCCTATAAACACAGCCAATCACAAGCCAGCATCACGTGGGGCCCTTACATGTCGGGGTTGGCTGGCCTGATCAGGTGACCCTGGAATATACTAGTGACTGGCCGCGGCGCTCGGCTCAAATGCCGTCTGGATGTCGTTAGGGATAGAGCTGCTGCCTTTCAGGGACAGTGTTAGGGCCTGAATTTAGTTCTCAGTTAGGCAGGAATCACCCACAAAGAACCCAACAGCCCTTCTAAGGGCTAGAATTTTTTTTTTTTTTTGTCTCCTGGCTTGGCTGGCTGGCTGGCACTAGTATTGCAGCTATCGCCATATCTAACCCTGTTTTTTTTTTATTGTTTATCTCAGTGATACAAATCCATTGCACACAGCAGTGTGGAACCATTCTGTGTGTCACAGTTCAGCACTGACTCACTCCAATCCATATATACTGTCCAGGTGACACTTTCTGTACGTCACAGAATACAACCAAGTCATTTGCTACCAATATCATCTACAGCTTGATCCAGAAAACTCTCTGTGCGACATTTGTCTGGGTCGCAGACTAAACAGCCACCGTTAACAGGGTGTCAGTCAGTTCTACCATAGTTCCTGCACGTCACGTTCCCAAAAAAACAAAATTTTATAAAAAATATAAAAAGACAAATATTAAAAAAAAATTATTTTTTCAGTTGTTTAAGCTCAGTGATACAAATCCATTTTACTCAGCTGCGTGTAAACTTTCTGTGTGTCACAGTTCAGCACACTAGCTCCCATCCGTATATACTGTCCAGGTGACACTTTCTGTACGTCACACAATACAACCAAGTCATTTGCTACCAATATCATCTACATATTGATCCAGAAAACTCTCTGTGCGACATTTGTCTGGGTCGCAGACTAAATAGCCACCGTTAACAGGGTGTCAGTAAGTTCTACTATAGTTCCTGCACGTCACGTTCCCAAAAAAACAAAATTTTATAAAAAATATAAAAAAAACAAATATTAAAAAAAATATATTTTTTCATTTGTTTTAGCTCAGTGATACAAATTCTTTTTACTCAGCTGGTGTAACCTTTCTGTGTGTCACAGTTCAGTACACTAGCTCTTATCCGTATATACTGTCCAGGTGACACTTTCTGTACGTCACACAATACAACCAAGTCATTTGCTACCAATATCATCTACAGCTTGATCCAGAAAACTCTCTGTGCGACATTTGTCTGGGTCACAGACTAAATAGCCACCGTTAACAGGGTGTCAGTCAGTTCTACCATAGTTCTTGCACGTCACGTTCCCAAAAAAACAAAATAAAAAAAAAAATATTTTTTCAGTTGTTTTAGCTCAGTGATACAAATCCTTTTTACTCAGCTGTGTGTAACCTTTCTGTGTGTCACAGTTCAGCACACTCGCTCCAATCCGTATAATCTGTCCAGGTAACACTTTCTGTACGTCACTTAATTCTACCGGACTTAACAAGTTTGTGGGTTTCAGTATACCAGGCCCGTGTAATTTTTTTTTTTTTAATCATACACCTATATACAAAAAATGTTGAACCCCAGGGCTAAGGGTCGAGGGCGAGGGCGTGGGCATTCAATTACTGCAGGGGGCAGAGGCCGTGGTCCTGGGCAGGGTGAGACAGTACCCGCTGATGAGGGAGCAGGGGAATTCCGCAGAGCTACACTCCCTAGCTTCATGTCTCAACTTACAGGGACACGTGGTAGAGGACTGTTGAAACCACAACAGTGCGAACAGCTGATCTCGTGGATTGCGGACAATGCTTCAAGTAATTTGTCCACCAGTCAGTCTTCCACGCAGTCCACCCACGTTACCCAAGGGAGCACTCCTATGGCTCCTCCACCTCAACCTCCTTCCCCCCAGTCTGCCCCCTCCCAGGAAAATTTGGAATGCGATCCGGCATACTCTCAGGAACTGTTTTCTGGACCCTTCCCAGAGTCACAAACCACTTCTCAGGTTGCTGCTGACCTCGTTCCCGATGCCCAAGTTTTCCAACTGTCGCAGTCTGTGGGTGATGATGATGATGATGACAATGTTGACTTAGTGGAAGAAGTTTGTAAAGAGGTGTCGGACGATGAGGAGACACGGTTGTCAGACAGTGGTGAAGTTGTTGTTAGGGGAGGAATTCCGAGGAGGGAGCAGACTGAGGAATCGGAGGATGACGAGGTGACTGACCCAAGCTGGGTTGATATGCCGAGTGAAGACAGTGCTTCTGAGGCGGAGGCGAGTGCTGCACCAGAACAGGTTGTAAGAGGCAGTGGTGTGGCCAGAGGGAGAAGCAGGGCCAGAGCTGGTGCATCATCAGCAACTGTTTCACGTAGTGAAGCTCCCGTGGCGAGGCCTAGATGTTCGCAAGTCTGGAGGTTCTTTAAAGAAAGTGAGGATGACCGACGGACTGTGGTGTGCAACCTGTGCCACACCAGGATCAGCAGGGGTGCCACCACTACTAGCCTAACCACCACCAGCATGCGCAGGCATATGAGTGCTAAACACCCCACTCAATGGAACCAAGGCCGTTCACCACCTCCTGCGGGTCACACCACTGCTCCTTCCCCTGTGTCACTCGCTGCCTCTGCTAGTCAACCCCCCGCGTCACTCGCTGCCTCTGCTAGTCAACCCCCTGCCCAGGACCCCGGCACGAGCGCCTCCCGCCGGAAAACCACACCTTCGCCTCCACGATCCTCCACAGCGTCCACCAATGTGTCCCAGCGCAGCGTTCAGCTGTCTTTACAGCAGACGCTGGAGCGCAAGAGGAAATACAGTTCCACCCACCCACATGCCCAAGCCCTCAACGTCCACATCTCCAAATTGCTTAGCCTGGAGATGCTGCCCTATAGGCTGGTAGAGACCGAGGCCTTTCGAAATCTCATGGCGGTGGCTGCCCCTCGGTATTCCGTCCCCAGCCGCCACTATTTTTCCCGATGTGCCGTCCCAGCCCTACACCAGCACGTGTCACAGAACATCATCCGTGCCCTGACCAACGCTGTTTCTGAGAAGGTCCACCTAACCACGGACACGTGGACAAGTGCTGCCGGGCAGGGACACTATATCTCACTGACGGCACATTGGGTTAACTTGGTGGAGGCTGGGACCGAGAATGACCCTGGGGCCGCTCATGTACTGCCCACACCGAGGATTGCGGGGCCTACCTCGGTCACGGTCTCTCAGACGTACTATGCCTCCTCCTCCTCCGACCCCTCCTCCTCCACCGAATTACCATCCGTGGGCACGGCGCCTTCAGTCGGTAGCTCTAGGCGCAGCAGCAGTGCCGTGGGTAAGCGCCAGCAGGCGGTGCTCAAACTGCTGAGCTTAGGTGACAAAAGGCACACCGCCCAAGAGCTGTTACAGGGCATCACGGCGCAGACCGATGTGTGGCTGGCACCGCTGAACCTCAAGCCAGGCATGGTTGTGTGTGACAACGGGCGTAACCTGGTGGCGGCTCTGCAACTCGGCAGACTGACACATGTGCCATGCCTGGCCCACGTGTTCAATCTAATAGTTCAGCGGTTCCTCAAGACATACCCCAATCTGTCTGATTTGCTCACCAAGGTGCGCCGCATCTGTGCGCATTTCCGCAAGTCGAGCACAGATGCTGCCACTCTCAGGGCAGCGCAGCGCCGCCTACAACTGCCCGCTCACCGACTGTTGTGCGACGTGCCCACGAGATGGAATTCCACATTAAACATGTTATCCAGAGTTTACCAGCAGCGCAGAGCGATTGTAGACTGCCAGATGTCATCTTCCACCAGAACTGGTAGTCAGGTCTCTCAGATTCCTCAAGTCTACAATGAGGAGTGGACGTGGATGTCTGATATCTGCCAGGTGTTGAGCAACTTTGAGGAGTCAACACAGATGGTTAGCGGCGATGCCGCCATTATCAGCCTCACCATCCCGCTGCTTTGCCTGTTGAAAAAATCACTGCTCAGCATCAAGTCGGATGCTTTGCGCTTGTCACAAGAGACGGTGGAGGAAGATACGTCGCTTGATAGCCAGAGCACCCTCCGGTCTGTTTCTCAGCGCGTATCGGAGGAGGGGGATGAGGATGAGGAGGAAGAGGAGGAGAATGTCGGCGAGACAGTAGAGGGTACCAGTGCTCAGTCCTTAACTCTTGAGCGTGTATGGGCTGAAGAGGAGGACTTGGAGGAGGAGGAGGAAATGGAGAGTCAGGTCAGTGAGGAGAGGGAATTCTTGCGTGTTGGGACTCTGGCGCACATGGCAGACTTCATGTTAGGCTGCCTATCCCGTGACCCTCGCGTTAGAAGAATTTTTTCAAACACCGATTACTGGGTGTTCACTCTCCTGGACCCACGGTACAAGCAGAACCTTTCCACTCTCATCCCTGCAGAGGAAAGGAGTATGAGAGTGAATAGGTATCAACAGGCCCTGGTGCACAAGCTGAAACAATTCTTCCCATCTGACGCCGCTAGCGGCAGAGGGCATGGTTCTGTGGGCCAAGTAGCGGGGAGAGGAGGCGAGCAGGCAGCTTGTCCAGCACTGGCAGGGGAACGCTCTCCAAGGCCTTTGCCAGTTTTATGTCACCCCAGCAAGACACTGTCACCTGTCCCCAGTCTAGGCAGAGTAGGGGGGAGCTGTACAGAAAGATGGTGAGGGAGTACCTAGCTGACCATACCAACGTCCGTAGCGATCACTCTGCTCCATACAACTACTGGGTTTCAAAGCTGGACACGTGGCCTGAACTGGCGCTGTACGCCTTGGAGGTGCTGGCCTGCCCTGCCGCTAGCGTGCTGTCAGAGCGGGTATTCAGTGCAGCTGGTGGCGTCATCACCGATAAGCGTACACGCCTGTCAACTGACAGCGCTGACAGGCTGACGCTTATTAAAATGAACAAAGCCTGGATTTCACCGGAATTCAATTCTCCTCCGGGGGAAAGCAGCTAAAGATTTAAATAACTTATGTATCTGATTCCTCTTCTCTACTCCTCTTCTCTACTCCTCCTCCTCCTCCATATTGTCTTTGCCTAACGCTGACCCAAAAAACGCCATTTTTTAGAGGTCCAACTGGCACTCTTTTAGCACAATTTTTCAGGAGGGCCCCCTACAGGCCCTCTATTCAAACAATTTTTCCAGAGGTCCACCTACAGGCCCTCTATTCAAACAATTTTTCCAGAGGTCCACCTACAGGCCCTCTCTTCAAACAATTTTTCAGGAGGGCCCCCTACAGGCCCTCTATTCAAACAATTTTTCCAGAGGTCCACCTACAGGCCCTCTATTCAAACAATTTTTCCAGAGGTCCACCTACAGGCCCTCTCTTCAAACAATTTTTCGGGAGGGCCCCCTACAGGCCCTGTATTCAAACAATTTTTCCGGAGGTCCACCTACAGGCCCTCTCTCCAATTCCAGTTCCAAGTTTTATTTGCGCATACTGCATACATTTTTATTTTTGGGATAGGTGTGAAAAATAATATTACTTGCGAATCTATATTGCCCAACATTGGATACGGTAGCAAGTAGAAGACCAAACACATGCTGCTCACAGGGTTCCGCAAATTCCTGGTCCACCCGCAAATTCCTTGTCCACAATGTCAAGGAGGACGAGGTTCTGTGGATGAGCAACAAGTCCTTCTGTACTGAAATCGCCGACAAAGTCTCCATCTAAGAACACACAGACCATTGTGGAGAGAGCGACACAGCTTGCCATCAAAGGGAGGAACCCCAACGCCAGACTGCACAGAGAAGATAACGAATAAATATCTCTGTGGTTATTTTTGCTAAATAAAAGTTAACTAAACCCCCAAAAAATTCATCTGTTCCTGTGCCTGATCCACCCAAGTTGAATCTGTCCCATCATGAGAAAGTCCCCCCAAGGAGTCCCCACTGTAACTTGCTTCCCATACAACTACCTCACCCCCCGACACCTGTGTCTCGCCATTGTCCACCACCTCCTCAGACAACACTGGTAAATCACCACTGTCAGCACACGGAAACAGCAAAAGGTCTTGCGAATTGGGGCAGAGAATGTTCTGGGCTAGCACATCAGAGAAGGGGTGACTATGGGGTTCCAGGGAGTACGTGACCACATGCAATCTCCATCTAAAAAGTCATGCCACACTTGATCAATCTCATAATTTACGACTGTACCGGTTGATGCTAAATTTTTATGTTGGGGTCCTGTGTCGTCATTCTAACTCCATCCGGCTGTTGTCACCACCACACACGCTAGCCCAGGGGGCACTCCTCTGGCTCTTCCAGCGAAACCTCCTTCCCCCCAGCCTGCCCCCCCCCACCTACAGGCCCTCTCTCCAAACAATTTACGTCTTTGTCCTATCTTTCTCTCTCTCCAAACCATTTTTCCGGATAGCTGCCATATACGGTTTTAAACTGAGTAGTATACATACCACAGTTGATCAATCTCATAATTTACGACTGTACCGGTTGATGCTAAATTTTTAAGTTGGGGTCCTGCGTCGTCATTCTAAATCCATCCGGCTGTTGTCACCACCACACACGCTAGCCCAGGGGGCACTCCTCTGGCTCTTCCAGCGAAACCTCCTTCCCCCCACCTACAGGCCCTCTCTCCATACTATTTACCCGGATAGGGGACGTATTAGATATTGTACTGATGTTTTTTGTTTTTCTTCTTTTAATTGCCTCCTGACCTGTGATAGGCAGAGCATGGACAAGTCCCCTTAGCTGCAGTGGGAAAGACACTCCCCTGGCCAGAGCAAGCTCTTTTTCTGTTTTCCGTGTTCGAAATATCCATTAAATATAGGGTCCCAAGATAGGGGACGTATACGGTATTAAACTGAGAAGAATCGATACCATACCGGTTGATGCAACAGTTTTCCAAAATCCATTCTGGCTGTTGTCACCACCACACACGCTAGCCCAGGGGGCACTCCTCTGGCTCTTCCAGCGAAACCTCCTTGCCCCAGCCTGCCCCCCACTTACAGGCCCACTCTACAAACAATTTACCCGGATAGGGGACGTATTAGATGTTGTACTGATGTTTTGTTTTGTTCTTCTTTTAATTGCCTCCTGACCTGTGATTTGCAGAGCATGGACACGTCTCCTTAGCTGCAGTGGGAAAGACACTCCCCTGGCCAGAGCAAGCTCTTTTTCCGTTTTCCGTGGTCGAAAAATCCATGAAATATAAGGTCCCAAGATAGGGGACGTATACGGTATTAAACTGAGAAGAATCGATACCATACCGGTTGATGCAACAGTTTTTACAAATCCATTCTGGCTGTTGTCACCACCACACATGCTAGCCCAGGGGGCACTCCTCTGGCTCTTCCAGCGAAACCTCCTTCCCCCCCACCTACAGGCCCTCTCTCCAAACAATTTACCCGGGTAGGGGGACGTATTAGATATTGTACTGATTCTGAATTGCCTCCTGAGATAGACGGGAATCGAACCCAGATCAACTGCTTGGGAAGTAGCTATGCTCACCACTATACCACCAGCAGGCACAGCAACTGATAAGAACAGATACTAAACTTGATTTCAGCTGCAGTGCCAGCATGAGCAGTGGTGTCACCTGCAGGCGGTGATGGACCTTCGTTGCACCTAGTTGGGTGTTTCCCTAACATGTGATGGGTATTTGCCTTGCCTTTCTTGGTCTGGGTGAGCACAATTGCCATGAGGGTAACCACCAGGCTGTTGCCTGAGAATTTGGGGTAATGGTGGGATTAGGCAGCCTCAGAGGCATCCATGCATGCTGCCCCTGCTGTTTCCTGTCCATTTCCGTGGTGTTTCCATCATTTTCTGAGGTTTCCAGGTTTTCACCCAGCCTTCCCTAGGCAGAGCCTTGGTCCCCCGCAAAAATGCTCGAGTCTCCCATTGACTTCAATGGGGTTCGTTATTCGAAACGAGCACCCGAGCATCAGGAAAAGTTCGACTCGAATAACGAGCACCCGAGCATTTTAGTGCTCGCTCATCTCTAGATTTTACATATCAGAAGACAGCAAAGAAAGGTAGGGAAGATGAAGATGGATGATCATATGACCCTGGGTGGGGGCCATGTCAGGCAGGTTTGCCCATAATGCCTTCCGGTCAGCCTCAGCCAATCAGTAGGGATGATAAAGAAATGTGTCATAGGTAGATCCCAAGCAGGGAAGCCATGTGTACTCAACGTTTGTACATTGATGTGCCAGGATGTCTGTCAGAGAAACAGAAAATAATGCTTTATCTTTAGACACACAATATAGTTACTTTAGAGTCAAA
>ONZH01001836.1:0-149780 GCA_900303285.1 Rhinella marina | reverse complement strand
TTCAGCAAACGTCCCTGAGGCCTCCAGAATGTCATCCAATTGGAGAGAATTGAGGGCGGTAGCCTTAGCACTCCAGGGATTCAAGTCCATCCTGAAGAACAAGGATGTCCTCGTGCAATCCGACAATCTGGCCACAGTGTTTTACCTAAACAAACAGGGTGGCACCAGAAGCCCAGCTCTACGTCTGCTGTCTCGGAATCTATTCAGATGGGCAGAGAAGAACTTGAGCAGCTTGTCAGCGATACACATCAAGGGCTCTCAGAATGTTGTGGCAGACTTGCTGAGGCAGGAGCACACTGTCACCAGGAGAATGGTCGCTTTCACCTCAAATATTTCTCCAGATCATCCAGAGGTTTGGTCGTCCACAACTCGACGTATTTGCTACAAATCAAAACACCCAAAACTCCTCTGTTTTGTGCCTTAGATCCCAGTCAGAGTCCACATGCAGTGGACGGTCTTTCCATCCCATGGAAAGGAATCTTCGTCTATGCTTTTTTCCTCCTCCAGCTCTGATTCAGAAAGACCTTATCCAAGATCAAGTTGGAAAAAGTCAAGGCCATTGTTGATTCTGCCGTATTGGCCAAGGAGGGCATGGTTTCCTCCTGGCTCTGTCCCTCTCTCAGGGCAGGTTCTGGATGCTTCCACTAGTACCCGACCTGTTGACACAGAACGGCCTTCAACATCAACATCTAGACAGGCTGAAACTCGCGGCGTGGGCTCTCAATATGACGTCCTGAGGCAAGAAGGGTATTTCTGACTCAGTCATTTCCACTCTGGCTAGTGCACGAACGCAAAGACAACACAAGAAGAACCTATGAGAGGCAATGGAAAACCTTTAGAGCATATACATCTGACTCTTCGCTGCCTACTGTGTTACAGTTTCTGCAGAATGGATTGGACAAAGGTCTGAAGTTGAGCACCTTGAAACTCCAGTTTGCTGCCATCAATGCTTTTCTCAATGGAAAATTCTCCAGAAATCCAGTGGTTCTTAATTTCTTCAAAAGGTGTTAAAAATATTCGTCCAGATGTTAGAAGTCCCGTTCCCTCCTGGGATCTGCTGCTGGTTCTGGACTGCCTTAAAGAGTTCCCGTTTGAACCTTTAGTCTCTGCAGATTTGAAATACCTATCATGGAAGACGGCTTTCCTGGTAGCAGTTGCTTCGGTCAGGAGCTCTCGGAGATCCAGGCTCTTTCATATAAAGATCCTTACTTTAGAGACTTATCCCACTCTGTGGTTCTAAGAACACTTCCATCCTTTGTGCCTAAGATCAACTCTCAGATGGCTCTTAATCAGGAATGATTCTACCAGCCTTACCTCCTGAGAATGAAGCTGAGAACCCGCTGGATGTCAGAAGAGCTCTTCTTACTTACCTCGACAGAGTCAAAACCTTGAGGAATGCAGAAAATCTGTTTGTTCTCTTTGCTGGTTCTTCCATTGGTGCAAAAGCCACAAAAAAGGACTCTGTCTTCCTGGATTAAAAACATCATTTCCTTCTGCTATAACAAGAGAGGGCTCTCAGCTCCTAGAGATATAAAGGCCCATTCTACCAGATCTACCTCGGCATCCTGGGCTGAAGCTCGCAACGTTTCCCTGCAGGAAATATGCCGTGCTGCAACCTGGTCTACACCGAACACCTTCATCCGCCACTACAGATTAGACATTCCTGATGGGCCAGAGGATCTTGATGCCTTGAGTATTGGTTTATTACCCCCCATCTTTTATTTATTCCACTGCTTTGGTATCCCATACTGTGCTGCCGACGGACGTCTGGGAACTACCGAATTTTGAATACTTACCTGATGGTAAGTTCGAGTTCCCAGAGTCCGGAGGCAGCACAGGGATCCCTCCCTATTATAAAATTTATTTTGCTGCATACGAACTCTGTGTGTTTGTGGTTCCAGGGGTCATTTATAGGGGTATGGACTAAGGACTAATTATTTAATTAATTACTGCTGTGGTCTCTTCTGCCTTGTTCTAGGAAGCTAGCTTAACCCCATACTGTGCTGCCTCCGGACTCTGGGAACTCGAATTTACCATCAGGTAAGTATTCAAAATTCGGTAGATTTACACTGAAGGCATCAAAACTATGAATTAACACATGTGGAATTATATACTTAACAAAAAAGTGTGAAACAACTGAAAATATGTCTTATATTCTAGGTTCTTCAAAGTAGCCACCTTTTGCTTTGATTACTGCTTTGCACACCTCTTGGCATTCTCTTGATGAGCTTCAAGAGGTAGTCACCTGAAATGGTTTTCACTTCACAGGTGTGCCCTGTCAGGGTTTATAAGTGGGATTTCTTGCCTTATAAATGGGGTTGGACCATGAGTTGTGTTGGGCAGAAGTCAAGGAGGATACACAGCTGATAGTCCTACTGAATAGACTGTTAGAATTTTGTATTAAGAAAAGAAAAAAGCAGCTAAGTAAAGAAAAAACGAGTGGTCATCATTACTTTAAGAAATGAAGGTCAGTCAGTCCGAAAAATTGGGAAAACTTTGAAAGTGTCCCCAAGTGCAGTCGCAAAAACCATCAAGCGCTACAAAGAAACTGGCTGACATGAGGAGCACCCAGGAAAGGGAAGACCAAGAGTCACCTCTGCTGCGGAGGAGAAGTTCATCCGAGTCACCAGCCTCAGAAATCGCAGGTTAACAGCAGCTCAGATTAGAGACCAGGTCAATGCCACACAGAGTTCTAGCAGCAGACACATCTCTACAACAACTGTTAAGAGGAGACTGTGTGCAGCAGGCCTTCATGGTAAAATAGCTGCTAGGAAACCACTGCTAAGGACAGGCAACAAGCAGAAGAGACTTGTTTGGGCTAAAGAACACAAGTAATGGACATTAGACCAGTGGAAATCTGTGCTTTGGTCTGATGAGTCCAAATTTGAGATCTTTGGTTCCAAACCACCCTGTCTTTGTGCGACGCAGAAAAGGTGAACGGATGAACTCTACATGCCTGGTTCCCACCGTGAAGCATGGAGGAGGAGGTGTGATGGTGTAGGGGTGCTTTGCTGGTGACACTGTTGGGGATTTATTGAAAATTGTAGGCATACTGAACCAGCATGGCTACCACACAGCATCTTGCAGCGGCATGCTATTCCATCCGGTTTGCGTTTAGTTGGACCATTGTTTATTTATCAACAGCACAATGACCCCAAACACACCTCCAGGCTATGTAAGGGCTACCAAGAAGGAGAGTGATGGGGTGCTACACCAGATGACCTGGCCTCCACAGACACCAGACCTGAACCCAATTGAGATGGTTTGGGGTGAGCTGGACCGCAGAGTGAAGGCAAAAGGGCCAACAAGTGCTAAGCATCTCTGGGAACTCCTTCAAGACTGTTGGAATACCATTTCAGGTGACTACCTCTTGAAGCTCATCAAGAGAATGCCAAGAGTGTGCAAAGCAGTAATCAAAGCAAAAGGTGGCTACTTTGAAGAACCTAGAATATAAGACATATTTTCAGTTGTTTCGCAATTTTTTGTTAAGTATATAATTCCACATGTGTTAATTCATAGTTTTGATGCCTTCAGTGTGAATCTACAATTATCATAGTCATGAAAATACAGAAAACTCTTTGAATGAGAAGGTGTGTCCAAACTTTTGATCTGTACTTTATGTGTTTCATATGTATCCTCCTCCTTCTTTATCACCTGCAGATCATGAATGGAGACATGATGATGATTTATTAGTAGTTTCTAACTCTCAGATAAGTACTGGCCGGTAGGTCGACCACTCACTGTAACCCGGTTGTGAGGAATAATAAAAATCTAATAAATAATATACCATATTTTTTCGCCCCATAAGATGCATTTTTTCCCCAAAAAAGTGCGGGAAAATGCCCACTGCATCTTATGGGGCGAATGCTAATGAGCGCTTTCATTATCACCGGAGGACCAGGAAGCGGTGAACGCTCTGTACTCACCGCTTCCTGGTCCTTCGCTCAGCTGTGCGCGCCAGTTCACAGTGCAGGAGGAAGGCAGAGAGCGTTCGGCGGCGAGAGGCAGCGTCCAGGAGCAGGAGAGGTAAGTGATTATTTATTTTATAAAACAGGAGGCAAAGGGGGCTGATATAAAGTGGCTGGAGGCTGGTGAGAGGCAATGGGGGGCTCATATAATGCTGCTTAAAGCTATTTTAAGGCTGCTTGGGGACTAATGAGAGGCAATGGGGGCTGATATGAGGCATGGGGCTCTTATCTGAGGTCTGATTGGGGGTCATTCACATTGGGGTCTGATGTGAGGTCTTATTGGGGTCTTATTAACATTGGGGGTCTTATTGGGGCTGTCAGCTTAGGTCTGATTGGTGGTCTGACCAGAGGTTTAATGAAAAATATTTTTTTCTTATTGTTCTCCTCTAAAACCCAACTGCGTCTTATAGGGCGAAAAATACGGTAGATGTGACAAGTGCAACTCAGCTGTACAACAACATACTCATGATACGTCCAAACAATGGCCCAGATGTACTAATGTGTCTGCAAAAACAACCTGTCTACACAGTGGCACAATTTGATGCATCTAGAGTTTGTACCCTTTTTTCTCGATGTGCTCGACTTTAGGTCATGGGCTTAGTAGAACGGAGGTGGAGGTTTGTCTGAAAGGGAGTAGGGCCTACGATGCACCACTCTGCACCAAAAGTGTGGGACTATTCTAGTGTCAAAATCTGTCTCAAAGTAAGCTATAGAGTCAGAGAAAAGTGTCTGCCCCAGCATCAGATTTATCTTCCAGACGGAACCTCTGTGGTGAATCTGGTGCAGGTCTAGAACCCGGTCTAAGCTTCTGCCATCTTTATGATTATTAAATCTGGGCCAATATCTCTCAGGGTGACTCAGGTAGTTTTTATCTCAGGTTGTATTTATATTCTTCAAAAGTGGATTGATGCCACATGACGGCTCCTTGGCAACATCTGATAATTCCTGTATAGGACGATATGTACCTGTAGTTTCTTTATGACTTATATTTTAAGTCTTACAGTTATAGGTGTTTTCTTAGACATTTATGGGATATCCACAGACTTGGAGAGGTTGTCAAAGCCTCACTCAACGCCTGGATACAGTGGTCAGCGGGATGGCCTCAGAGACCCCAATTTCTACAAACAGCTGGAGGTATCACAGGACAATGGATATACCATAAATGTCTGAGATGAGAATATCCCTTTAAGCAGCTTTGCAGTTTTATTTCTATTGAAGCAGTTGAACTTGAAGCCGTGTTCCAGGAGGAATTTAGATTACAGACACTCAGAATTCCCTGAGCTATGTAACAAATCACTGTATATTGGTGTATTGTCATAGACTGGAATATTTTTGTCCTCAACCAATTTTTTACAATAAATGGGTTTCAATTGTCAATTTTTTTAAATTTGCTATTCCATATATGTCGCCACCTACTTGCACAATCTGCTCTAAATGGCGGATCACAACTTGGTGATGGTCCCTGACTTGACTAAGCGCTGGGGCGTAAACCTGAAGGGGTAATAGAGTAGTTAAAAAGAAAAAGGTCAAAACCAGATCAGGTCAAACCCTGATCAGAATCCAAAAGCTAAGTCATATATACAATAGAGTTAGATAGATAACGTCAGAGGCAAGGTCACCAGGCAAAGGTGAGGTCACAAACTAGCGGAGTCTAATACCAAACAGTGTCCAATGGCAAGCACGGTCAAGTAGTCGGCAAGTCAAATACCAGGAGGTCACGTCAGAGAACTAGACCCAGAGTTTTTTCAAACACTGAACACAGAAATGTCAATCACAGGCAACTATGGCCATCGCCTTCCTGGTTTTGCCCTCACTGCCCTCTGTTTTGTGTCTTGACAGCGTACAGCAACAGAACCTAATGCACGTAGGTGCACATTACGACCTGATGCTGTGCAATGGCAGATCACGGTGTAACAAAGCAGGAGATGCACACTGGAAAATGGGAAAGATGGAGGATGGAAAAAATGGGTGTAAGAATAGAAACTACAAGGCAGAAGTATTTAGGGATCAGTATATGTAGAGATGCAGTATCTGATCGGTGGGGGTCGGACAGCTGGGACTACCACCAGTCAGCTGTTTCAGAATGCATCGGATCTCTTGTGAGCGCCTTCTCCATGCTTACCAAGCACAGCTCTGATCATTGTATACTGGTTGTGCTTGGTATCGCTCTCATCCCCAGTCACTTCTATGGGGCTAACTGCTTCTAGGCCATGTGACCGATGAACCTACTAAGGGTGTTTGATGAATTGCATTTAATGGAAGGGTTGTAATATTGGAATAGAATTGGAACTAGACAGATGGGGGGGCAGGAAAAGGATGGGTAAAAACTATTAGAGAAAAATATCTTTTTGTTTTTCATGGTCAAATGGGTAGCGGTGGTGTGAGGAATATGAGATTTTAGCCTAAGGAAACCACAGATTGAAAGGATTATTGTTATATATTCCAAACCGCCCGACCAAATGACAATCACATTGTCAATGTAGCGGCCGCACCAAACCCTATGGAGCTGAAGGATTATTAGAGCCAAACAGAAACAATTTCCACACAAATGGAGGGAACGCTTTACCCCATACCCGCCTCAGAGACCTGCAAATAAATTACTGATTCATCAAAAAAGAGTTGTGAGCCAACAAATATTCCACAACAAAAGCAGAATAAGGCTACTTTCACACTAGCGTTTTAAAATTCCGGTATTGAGTTCCGTCATAGGGCTCAATACCGGAATACAAACGCTTCAGTTTTGTCCTCATTCATTGTCAATGGGGACAAAACTGAACTGAAGACAACGGAGGCTCCTGAAAAGCATTCCGTCCCGTCTTCAGACCGGAGAACAAACCGCAGCATGCTGCGGTTTGCTCTCCGGTCCAGGCATCCGCACCAAGACGGATCCGGAATGACCCCCAAATGCAAGTCAAATGGGGGTGGATCCGTCTGGTGTGACCATAATGGTAACCGGATCCGCCCTCCATTGACTTTCAATGGAGTCCATTACGGATCCGGCTACACATAGACACATACACACACAGACATACACATAAACATAAACATACACACACATATAGACATACAAACACACATACATACTTACATGCTCCCCGGCAGGTCTTCGGAGCGTCGGAGGGACAGGACGGCGCGCACAGGTGACGATTCCACCAGGCGCCCAGCAGAGGGCGCTGTGGGGAATCGTGACCTGTGTGAGCCGTCCTGTCCCTCTGACTCTCCGAAGACCTGCCGGGGAGCATGTAAGTATGTATGTGTGTTTGTATGTCTATATGTGTATGTTTATGTTTATGTGTATGTATGTACTGTGTGACATGTGTGGGGCCGGAGCGCGGTTCCGGCTCCACACATGTCACTGCGGCAGGCCTGATCCGGCAGCACCCTT
Organism: Rhinella marina; assembly: GCA_900303285.1. Lineage (NCBI taxonomy): Eukaryota > Metazoa > Chordata > Amphibia > Anura > Bufonidae > Rhinella > Rhinella marina. The sequence continues at coordinate 142,427 of ONZH01001836.1, read as the reverse complement.
CACCTGCCGGATCAGGCCTGCGCCAGTGTGAAAGTAGCATTACTCAAATCCTGACTGTAATGAGAGCATTTATGTCACATGCATGTGATAGCCTCCAGCTCCATGTATGTAAGGACTCAGTGTCACATGCAATCCACACACATTCCTTATTCCGATCAGCCACGCACAACAAGGGTTTCGACTCCTTAAAAAAACAAGATAATAAGCCACTAAAGGTGCAACATCAAATCCAACCCTGCACATAATCGATCATTAAGGGAACCGATCTCCGCCACTACTGACAGCATGGGTGGAGATCTCTATAGGGCTCTCCACACAAAGACAATCAACTTCCTTCTTACCAAAAATCCCCAATACAATTCCTTCCTCAAGTAAAGCATTTATTTCTGATATTTAAGGACTCTATACTGACGGGGAGTGTTCCACAGGATTGGCGCATAGCAAATGTGGTGCCAATATTCAAAAAGGGTCCAAAAACAGAGCCCGGGAGCTATAGGCCGGTAAGTTTAACATCTGTCGTGGGTAAACTGTTTGAGGGTTTTCTAAGAGATGCTATCTTGGTGTACCTCAATGAAAATAAGCAAATAACTCTGTATCAGCATGGCTTCATGAGGGATCGGTCATGTCAAACCAATTTAATCAGTTTCTATGAGGAGGTAAGTTCTAGACTGGACCGCGGCGAATCAATGGATGTCGTATATCTGGACTTCTCCAAAGCATTTGACACGGTACCACATAAAAGGTTAGTATACAAAATGAGAATGCTTGGCCTGGGAGAAAATGTCTGTATGTGGGTAAGTAACTGGCTGAGTGATAGAAAACAGAGGGTGGTTATTAACGGTACATATTCAGATTGGGTCACTGTCACTAGTGGGGTACCACAGGGGTCAGTATTGGGCCCTATTTTTTTCAATATATTTATTAATGATCTTGTAGAAGGCTTGCACAGTAAAATATCAATCTTTATAGATGACACTAAACTGTGTAAAGTAATTAACACAGAAGAGGAAAGTACACTGCTACAGATGGATCTGGATAGACTGGAGGTTTGGGCAGAGAATGTAAGGTTATACATATGGGAAGGAATAATGCAAGTCACCAGTACATACTAAATGGTAAAATATTGGGGAACTCTGACATGGAAAAGGACCTAGGAATTTTAGTGAACAGCAAACTAATCTGTAGAAACCAGTGTCAGACAGCTGCTACCGAGGCCAATAAGATAATGGGTTGCATCAAAAGAGGCATAGATGGTGGTGATGAGAACATAGTCCTGCCACTTTACACATCACTAGTCAGACCACACATGGAGGACTGTGTACAGTTCTGGGCTCCTGTGAACAAGGCAGACATAGCAGAGCTGGAGAGGGTTCAGAGGAGGGCAACTAAAGTAATAACTGGAATGGGTGGACTACAGTACCCAGAAAGAATATCAAATACTTTGGTATTTGATTATTAAACTTGAAAACCATTTTAAAACATTGTTCTGAAGTCGGCTTTAGTTTCCGAGGTACCAGTCAGTACTAAAGCCGACTTTGGAATTACTGTTTTAAAATGGTTTTCAAGTTTAATAATCAAATACCAAAGTTAGTCACCAAAGTCCCTCGAGACTTCGGTGAAAACTAATTTTGTCTCACCAGAGCCCATAAATTTAAATGCTGTATGGAGATGGTACAGAGGAGGGTCTGTGTGGAGGAGGCACCTCTGAGGTACAGAGGATGGTCTGTGTGGAGGGAACACCGCTGAGGTACAGAGGAGGGTCTGTGTGGAGGGGACACCGCTGAGGTACAGAGGATGGTCTGTGTAGAGGGGACACCGCTGAGGTACAGAGGATGGTCTTGGTAGAGGGGACACCGCTGAGTACAGAGGATGGTCTGTGTGGAGGGAACACCGCTGAGGTACAGAGGATGGTCTGTGTGGAGGGGACACCGCTGAGGTACAGAGGATGGTCTGTGTGGAGGGAACACCGCTGAGGTACAGAGGATGGTCTGTGTGGAGGGGACACCGCTGAGGTACAGAGGATGGTCTGTGTGGAGGGGACACCGCTGAGGTACAGAGGAGGGTCTGTGTGGAGGGGACACCGCTGAGGTACAGAGGATGGTCTGTGTAGAGGGGACACCACTGAGGTACAGAGGATGGTCTGTGTGGAGGAACACCGCTGAGGTACAGAGGATGGTCTGTGTGGAGGGGACACCGCTGAGGTAGCAGAGGATGGTCTGTGTGGAGGGGACACCGCTGAGGTACAGAGGATGGTCTGTGTGGAGGGGACACCGCTGAGGTACAGAGGATGGTCTGTGTGGAGGGGACACCGCTGAGGTACATAGGAGCATCTGTACAACTTGAATCCTTTACTTGAGAAAGGAATGGTTTGGGAGATTTTCGTTAAGAAGGAAGTTGAATTTCTCTTAGAAAGTCCTATAGAAAGTATTTTTCACTCTTTCCCGAAGCTTCATAAAGGGACCTCCGCCCATGTGGTGGGTAGTGGCAGAGATCGTTTCCTTAATGATCGATTATGTGCAGGGATGGATTCGGTGTTGCACCCCTAGTGACTTATCCTGGTTTTATTTAAGGAATCGAAACCCGTGCTGTGCGTGGCTGATCAGAATAAGGAATGCGTGTGGATTTCATGTGACACTGAGTCCTTACATACATGGTGCAGGTGGCTATTACCTGCATGTCACATAGATGTTCTCATTACAGTCAGGATTTGAGTTTTTCCGTTTTTGTCCTGGAATATTTTTTACCTCACAATTCATTTTTATTAAATTGATAATTTGCAGGTCTCTAGGGCGGCTATGGGGTAAAGCGTCCCCCTCCGTGATGTGGGAGGGACAGGTTCTGTTTGGGTCTGATAATCCTTCAGCTTCCATAGGGTTTGGTGCGGCCGCTACATTGACGATATGATTGTCATTGGGTCGGACGATGTGGAATATAGAACAATAATCGTTTCAATATTTGGTTTCCTTAGGCTAAAATCTTCCGTCAGACTGTTCTGAAAAGATGCGGAGCACCACCAGATCCCATTGACTATAATGGGACTCGGCAGGGATCAAGCATTAGGCCGCCTGCACACAATGAGGGTGAACACACAAATTTCCATACAGATTTATATGCGCTTCTGCAGCTTATCTGCAAAAAAGTCTGGAATTTCTAACAGCGGTTTTTGATGTGGCTTTGCTGTAGATCTCACACTTCCATTGAAAAAGGTGAAATCCGAAGTTAAAACCGCAAACATAATTGACGAGCTGCAGCATTGGAAATCCGCACAGAAACAAACTGCAACATGTACATGAGATTTGTGTAATCTTGTACACTTTGCTAGTACTGTAATAAGCTGGAAAGACCACACATATTCCACCACGTGTGCCGGTGGCCTTAGTATCAGCCAAAAACGGTGCTTCTGGCAGTTTTTGTCCCACTGAATCCTCTCACTAATGCACTAAACAGGCCGGATCCCTGCCAATTATAGTCAATGGTCTCCGGTGGGGAAAGGTAGTATATGGCTATATCGGCTACAAAGAACTCTGCAAGACGGCTCCTCAGCAGGGAAAGTGTGAAACTAGCTTTACACAAAACTAATCTAAAACCTACTGAAAACCTATTGCACATAACACACATCAGTTTGTGTCATTCCCAATACAGTTATGGCTATACCGGGGGAGAAATCACAAGACCCCAGTGCATTTCTAATGAGTTCTTCATACAGGAACAATGAGGTGTGTGAAGAGAGATTATCGAGAAGTGGATATTACCACTGCCATCCATCTGGCCATAAAAAAAAGCACAACAAAAAGACTTTGATTTTTTGCTCTAATTCTTCTGAGATGGTGATGACTTACTCCTGCAAAGAATAATCTAAACCTTTAAGTCTAGCTTTATCGATTATGACCTATAGAATCATTTCTCTGACCAATGCTTTTTTAGATCTTTCTCAGGCATTCCAGTCTGATTATCCTCCAACACATATGGTGGCTCTTTCCAGCTCCTCGCTTGACTGCAGTGGACTTCTATAGTTTTCCTGACTTGTTCCTTTCTGAGGTGCCAGTCTATGCTTGTTATTAGAGCTAGGTATGACTCTAATTTTCCCCTCGCTTTAGGGTCCTTATATCTCCTTTCACCCCCCCTTTTACATTTTTATTACAGTCCTCCATTCCTTTTTCTTATCTCTTATGATCTTCCTCTCTACCTCCCCTTTCAGAGTTCACCTTCAATGTCAAGTGTGAAGTGATCTCTTCACAATGATCCCTTTAAGAGCCCAGTATTTTATCTCTTAGTATGGTTCTGCAGGAAACATCCACCACCAGACAGCAGTGTTTGTCCACGTGCACATAAAAATATTGTAAAATAATGTAAGAGATGGCAAAAATTGGGAAACTTCCTGAGGGCGGATTTTTAAACAGGCAGGTGCTGGCCACAGTTGCCTGTGATTGGCATTCCTGTCTCACTAGCCAGTCCAGTGTTTGTTACTCTGGATCACTGACCTTTCATCTATTTCTCGACGTGACCTCTTGGTATTTGACTCTGCTTGCCATTTGACCATGCTTGATATTAGTACTAGTCTCTGCTAGTTTGTGACCTCAGCTTTGCCTGGTGACCTTGTTTCTGACGTTATCTCCTGGTTTAACACTTGTGTGTGTGCTTTTGGATTCTGATCAGGGTCCTGGTTTTGCCTGTCTGGTTTTGACCTATTTCTGTTTAACTACTATATTGCCCCTTCAGGTATAGGCCCCAGCACTTAGTCAAGTGAGGGACCATCGCCAAGTTGTGAGCCACCATTTAGAGCAGATTGTGCAAGTAGGTAGGGACATTTATGGAAAAGACATATATGGAATAGCACAATAAAAAAAATGACAAATGAAACCCATTTATTGTTAAAATTTTTCAGGACAAAAATATTCCAGTCTATGACAATACACCAATATACAGTGATTTGTTACATAGCTCGGGGAATTCTGTGTGTCTGTAATCTAAATTCCTCCTGGAACACGGCTTCAAGTTCAACTGCTTCAATAGAAATAAAACTGCAAAGCTGCTTAAAGGGATATTCTCATCTCAGACATTTATGGTATATCCATTGTCCTGTGATACCTCCAGTTACCTGTAGAAAATGGGGTCTCTGAGGCCATCCCACTGGCCACTGTATCCAGGCGTTGAGTGAGGCTTTGACAACCTCTCCAAGTCTGTGGATATCCCATAAATGTCTAAGAAAACACCTATAACTGTAAGACTTAAAATATAAGTCATAAAGAATCTACCGGTACATATCGTCCTATATAGGAATTATCCAAGGAGCCGTCATGTGGCATCAATCGACTTTTGAAATATATAAATACAACCTGAGATAAAAACTACCTGAGTCACCCTGAGAGATATTGGCCCAGATTTATTAATTGTAAAGATGGCAGAAGCTTAGACCGGGTTCTAGACCTGCACCAGATTCACCACAGGGGCTCCGGATAGATGATAAATCTGATGCTGGGGCAGACACTTTTCTCTGACTCTATAGTTCACTTTGAGACAGATTTTGACACTAGAATAGTGAAACACTTTTGGTGCAGAGTGGTGCATCGTAGGTCCTACTCCCTTTCACACAAAGCTCCACCTCCTTTCCACTAAGCCCCCGACCCAAAGTCGAGCACATCGAGAAAAAAGTGCACAAACTCTAGATGCATCAAATTGTGCCACTGTGTAGACAGGTTGTTTGTGCAGACACATTAGTACATCTGGGCCATTGTTTGGATATATCATGAGTATATTGCTGTACAGCTGTGTTGCGCTTGTCACATCTATATTATTTATTAGACTTTTATTATTCCCCACAGCCGGGTTACAGTGAGTGGACGACCTACCGGCCAGTACTTATCTGAGACATACAAACTACTAATAATTCATCCTCATGTCTCCATTCATGATCTGCAGGTAATAAAGAAGGAGGAGGATACATATGAAACACATATATGAGCATCACTTGGTCACTGACTTCATGTTCCCATTATTCAGGGGTTAATTATCAGATGTGACATCACCAGTGATTCCCACCACCGATATATCCCTCAGCTCCAGTATCTAGATAGGTTTACCATTAAACCGCAGGAATGTACATATGGGGTTAATTATCACAGATCACCCGGTCAGATAAATCAGTGATATAGTCATCATGCCACAGGAGGGTTAGTCTGTAGGAGCAATGAAGGTCACAGCTAGGGGTGAGCAAATCGAGATTCCGATCCAAGAGCCAAAGTTGATTAATTCCCCACTGTTTTAATGCAGTACAGAGACCTGTCTCCATTTTAAAACAGAAATCCGAGGTCAGCTTTGGTACCGACTGGTACCTTGGTGCCAAAGCAGACTTCAGTGTTTTTAAAGTGTTTTTAAAGTTGTAGAATCAATGGTCGAGGTTCTTCACCAAAGTTTCACATGACTTTGGACTTAACGTACAACATTAAAATGTATGGGCTTCAGTGAGGCCAACTTCGTTAAGTCTGAAGTCGCGTGAAACTCTAGTGAAGACCCTCAACCATTGATTCTACAACTTTAAAAACATTTTAAAACAGCAATCTGAAGTCGGCTTTGGTACCAATGTACTAGTCCAGGGTTCCCCAAACTGCGGCTCGCGGGCCGCATGCGGCCCCGAGGAAATTTATCTGTCCCCCGCCGCACTTCTGTCTTTTCCTGGCAGATAAAATAAAAAAACTCTCTTACCACTCCTGTGTCCGGCGATCCTCTGTCTTCTCTGCCCGCACTGCACTGCCCTGACCGCGTACAGCGTCGAGACGTGGTGCACGCATTCTGACCTGACGCTGGCACGCAGTCAGATGACAGTGGCAGAGCGGGCAGAGAAGACAGAGGAGCGCCGGACCCAGAGTGGAGCCGCGCGCAGGAGAGGTAACAGAGTTTTTTATTTAATTCTGATGGGGGCACAGGTGGGCTGATCTGTGGTCTGATGGGGGGCACAATGGGCTGATCTGAGGTCTGATGGGGGCACAGTGGGTGGGCTGATCTGAGGTCTGATTGGGGGCAGAGTGGGCTGATCTGTGGTCTGATGAGGGCACAATGGGCTATCTGAGGTCTGATGGTGGCACAGTGGGTGGGCTGATCTGAGGTCTGATGGGGGCAGAGTGGGCTGATCTGAGGTGTGATGGGGGCTCAGTGGGCTGATCTGAGGTCTGATGGGGCACAATGGGCTGATCTGAGGTCTGATGGTGGCACAGTGGGTGGGCTGATCTGAGGTCTGATGGGGCAGAGTGGGCTGATCTGAGGTCTGATGGGGCACAGTGGGCTGATCTGAGGTCTGATGGGGGGCAGAGTGGGCTGATCTGAGGTCTGATGGGGGTATAATGGGCTGATGTGATGTCTGATGGGGGCACAGTGGGCTGATCTGAGGTCTGAAGGGGGCACAGTGGGCTGATCTGAGGTCTGATGGGGGCAGAGTGGGCTGATCTGAGGTCTGATGGGGCACAGAGGGCTGATCTAAGGTCTGATGGGGGCCCAGTGGGCTGATATGAGGTCTGATGGGGGCACATTGGGCTGATCTGAGGTCTGATGGGGCACAGTGGGCTGATTTGAGGTCTGATGGGGGAACAGTGGGCTGATCTGAAGTCTGATGGGAACAGTGGGCTGATCTGAGGTCTGATGGGGGCACAGTGGGCTGATCTGAGGTCTGATGGGGGCACAGTGGGCTGATCTGAGGTCTGATGGGGGCACAATGGGCTGATGTGATGTCTGATGGGGGCACAGTGGGCTGATCTGAGGTCTAATGGGGGAACAGTGGGCTGATCTGAGGTCTGATGGGGACACAGTGGGCTGATCTGGGGTCTGATGGGGGCACAGTGGGCTGATCTGAGGTCTGATGGGGGCACTGTGGGCTGATCTGGGGGTCTGATGGGGGCACAGTGGGCTGATCTGAGGTCTGATGGGGGCACAATGGGCTGACCTGAGGTCTGATGGTGGAACAGTGGGCTGATCTGAGGTCTGATGGGGGCACAGTGGGCTGATCTGAGGTCTGATGGGGGCACAGTGGGCTGATCTCAGGTCTGATGGGGGCACAGTGGGCTGATCTGAGGTCTGATGGGGGCACAGTGGGCTGATCTGAGGTCTGATGGGGGCAGAGTGGGCTGATCTGAGGTCTGATGGGGGCACAGTGGGCTGATCTGAGGTCTGATGGAGGCACAGTGGGCTGATCTGAGGTCTGATGGGGGTATAATGGGCTGATGTGATGTCTGATGGGGGCACAGTGGGCTGATCTGAGGTCTGAAGGGGGCACAGTGGGCTGATCTGAGGTCTGATGGGGGCACTGTGGGCTGATCTGGGGTCTGATGGGGGCACAGTGGGCTGATCTGAGGTCTGATGGGGGCACAATGTCTGTTTTTTTACTTTAAAATAAGATCTGTGCAGTGTGCATAGGAATTGGTTAATAGTATTTTTTTTATTTTTTTTTTTTATATATAGTCCGGCCCTTCAACGGTCTGAGGGACAGTGAACTGGCCCCCTGTGTAAAAAGTTTGGGGACCCCTGTTCTAGTCAGTACCAAAGCCGACTTCGGATTGCTTTTTTAAAATGGAGACAGGTCTCTGTACAGCATTAAGTTGGGGAATGAATAGGCTGATGATCTTTGAACCGAAGCTCGATTCACTCACCCCTAGTCACAGCGCTAGAAGAAAGTATAATATGAGCCAAGAAGACAATGTCTGTCAGTGACAATGGTGACGATGTCGTGGAGCAAATAGAAGAGTTTATTTTATCTGTAAATACTGTTTGGATGAAGATGAAATATTAATATGTCCACATACGTTATAAAACTATTACATGGAGCGTCGTTACTTCTCCCCATGTCACTCTGGACTCTCCCGCAGTGTGGGTGGAGGTGTGAATACAGTGATAAGAAGCAAGGTTCATGGGGACAGTTCATCTTCACTGTTCTGGAGGTAAACAACGCTCCTCTTCTCCTACTTTTCCTCCATCTGGAAAAGCTAATTTGACCCAATAAATAACCCTCTTATTGACTGATCCAAGTCCATTAATAACCTAATTAGAGATGAGTGAATTGATTCTAAAATTTGAAAGTGTGACTTGAATTTTACCAAAAATCCTGATTCTAGAAGATTTAAAATTTGTGTGATTTGATTTGGGACAAACAAGCAGAACAGATACAATGAAAAAAGACTTTTCCAGGCAATTACAGCAATTTAGTATTGGATCCGAATCTAATCATATGGGCGATTTGGGAAAATGAGACGCAAAATGAATTTTGAAAAATTCACTTATCTCTAAACCCAATATGGTAAAATGGTTTCTTACATTTGTGAATTCTATCATGTTTAACAAGTTTTCATTCTGAACATGACTAAGGCTTCTCCCCTGTGTAAAATGTCTGATTTAACCAGATATGATTTCCGTGTAAAACTTTTCCCACATACAGAACATAAGTATGGTTTCTCTCCTTTGTGACTTCTTTCATGTGCAACAAGCATTGATTTCCCTGTAAAACATTTCCCACATTATGAACATGAATATGGCTGCTCTCCTGTGTGAAATCTCTGATGCCTACGAAAATGTGTTTGCTGTGTAAAACATTTCCCACATTCTGAACATGAATATGGCTTCTCTCCTGTGTGAATTCTGTTATGTGCAACAAGATCTGATTTTTGTCTGAAACATTTTCCACATTCTGAACATGAATATGGTTTCTCCCCTGTGTGAATTCTCTCATGCATAACAAGTTGGGATTTATATACAAAATATTTCCCACATTCTAAACACGAATATGGCTTCTCTCCTGTGTGACTTTTCTCATGTATAGCAAGTTGAGTGTTATACGTAAAGCATTTCCCACATTCTGAACACGAATACGGTTTCTCTCCCGTGTGAAATCTCTGATGCCGAATAAGATTTGTTCTATGTTTAAAACACTTCCCACATTCTGAACATGAATATGGCTTCTCCCCTGTGTGAACTCTCTGATGTTCAACAAGGTTATATTTTTGTGCAAAACATTTCCCACATTCTGAACAAGAATACGGCTTCTCTCCTGTGTGACATCTCTGATGTTTAAACAGACTTTTTTTTTGAGTAAAATATTTTCCACATTCTGAACACGAATATGGCTTCTCTCCTGTGTGACTTCTCTCATGTGCAACAAGATATGATTTCTGTGTAAAACATTTCTCACATTCTGAACATGAATATGGCTTCTCTCCTGTATGAATTACTCTATTTGTAGAAAGACCTGAGCTTTGTATAAACTCTTTATCGCAGTGAAACCTTTCACCCCCTTTCTGACCTGTACTCGTGGTAACAATCCATGACTGGTCAGGAGGAGGTTCCTCATGATTAGGAGGATTACAGGATATATCTGTACTGTGAAGTCCTGGATGTACTATAAGGGTAATGAAGTTTTCTCCTGAAGATTGCTGCATGATATCTTCATCTTCCACCTTATACTTTAGTGATAACATGCAGTTTTCCTCAGAATTCTTACTGGGATTTTCTGTAAAGATAAAAATTTAAATTTGTGGTTTTTTTTCCCAAATTAAAGGGTAGACAAACTTAGAACATTCCTATTAGGCTGGAAGTGGAACCAGCAGGAAGGAGGAGCATAAGCCATACAGGTGTTGGCCAAAAAAACTGCACCAAAAACTGCACGTGTGATTCCACCCTTATAAATCCCTCTGGCTTCCTGACTTAGTCCAGGATTCTGGTCTACGCCTGTTCACGACTTTATATACAATAAATTATGACTTTATAAAATTGAAAAATTTGAAAGTGAGACATCCGTGGTAATTTCAATTTTCTTTTTATGTATTAGATATTAATTAAGAAGGAAACATCATCATGGAACGTCATGTTCCACTGACCCCACCCCTGTCCCACATCTCCAGCAAGCATCATGCTGATGTTCTCTACCACATTGTCAGGATTTTATAGCCGTTTTGCTGGATCCCACAGGAAATAGAAAGTTACAATTACTGAAGTTATTTAGATAAATTGTTATAATTCCTATCCTAGTCTGATTCGGAGTAAGGCTCTCCTCCCTTCCACTGCACAGAGGATGTCGCCCCCTCCAAAAGTAAGTCAGAGACCATGGAGGTCAGAAGAGCGGGAGGAGTGGAAGCCATCCCTAGATTTTCAGCAAAGGCTGAGTCAGCTCACCCCGGGAAGGCAGAGCACACCCAGTTTCGGAGCTGACTGTATATACACTAAGGGAAAAGAGATTGCGCAGGGAAAGGGCTCTTTTGTTTACAAATACACACTGCCGGGCGGAGGCTTCCACCCGGCCGTGTGTTCGGTGACGTCACCGGCTCTGATGGGCCGGCCTTTTTTCTGGCTAGGGCAGCGCTAAAGCCTGCCTATCAGCGCCGGTGACATCACCAGGCTCACTGCTGGATGGAAGCCTCCGCCTGGCAGAGCCCGGTTCGTCACAGGAACTGGGCAAAATGCCTTTGCCCTGCGTGATTTATCTCAGGGCAAACAAGGGCATCGGAGTATGAGATGTTCCGATACTAACATCAGGCGGGCTGCCTGGGTGAAATTAAGGGTATGTCCGGGTTCAGCTCTGAACTCGGACAACCCCTTTAAGTACATTCTACCTCGATGACAAAAGGTGAAGACATGTGGCTCATGTACATGTAGTGTTCTCCACATATCACATGCACTTAGTATGTGCCTTGAGATGGGTAACAGTCTGGAGAAGTTCCTTAAGTTTGTAGAAACATGTCAGATAAGATTTCCTGAAGCTGATATTTAAGCGCCTCCCCTCGTACCGGTGCCGGGGATTATAAGATTGGTGACTGAGGTTATAACATCTGCAGCAGAAAGGGGGTCATTCAACAAGTTATTATTCACTCTCCAGGTGTCCTCCTGCCAAGTGCCTCAGGGAACAAACTACAGGGGCCCAATGGTTGGAGGACAAAAAGGTCTAAGCAGCATTTAGGGGATTTATCAAAGAGCTCATGGGAAGGAACCAAAAGAAGCCGATTTGTGTGCAGCCACTAACACATATTGTCCTTCAACACAACTTGTGCGTCCCTTTAATATAAGTTCAGATAAAAGGATCTGTCTCCGCATGCCTCATTACAAACTGTAATCATTATTAATGAAATCTTAAACCTGGTGACACTGATGGACTCACTGAAGGAATCTATATCATCATACAGCTAGAGCTACATCCACAGGCCCTTTTACTGTACCTCCTCCCACTGCCCGGTACAAGCGGCTGTCTCCCTGGCTCTGTAGTGAGAGACTGTCCATCTTCCAGCAGCAGCTTCAGTGTAGTATTACAGCTTCTAATTCCATCTGCTGCTTTATATTACTGCACATGGTACTGAGCAGCTGTGAGACCTCAGCAGCGGGGGAGGAGGCGCACTGCAGCCATATATATAGTACACCGGCCTCATCAGGTCTACGGGATACATCTAATATTACATACAGTTTGTATTGTGAAATCTGGTGAGAGACCCTTTTTAGTTTTGCTCTGGACAGTCTGATCACGGCCACCATCTAGATTTAACTAGATAATGCACCATGAGGTGAAGCCCACGTCTCAGGCTGAAGTCACTTTCTCCATTCCTGATTCCATACCTGTGGTGACATCTCCTGGAATGTCCTCCTCCACCTCACTCTTACACGGGGGATCGCCCATCATCCTCTCTTCTTCATCCTCCACTTTAATATCAGTGAGATCTTCTCCCTGATTTGTCATCTGTAACAATTCAGTACAATACAGCAGACAGGTGGGAAATCTAACAGATCCACATAAGAGACCCCCACAATCTATGACCCCCCTATATAGATGTGTATAGGGCTCAGCTCCATCTACCTGAGGGTTCTCTGGGACCTTCTCCTCTGGACAGTCCTGGGAATACAGAGGACGGGGACATCTCCTCCTGGATCCATCTGTGGAGAATACATGGCCTCCATTACATGTCACTGCACACACGTGTATACACTGCACATGACGGCTCTTACCTTGTGATATAAGAGGCTGGTGCTCCTCCATTACATATCACTGCACACACGTGTATACACTGCACATGACGGCTCTTACCTTGTGATATAAGAGGCTGGGGCTCCTCCATTACATATCACTGCACACACGTGTATACACTGCACATGACGGCTCTTACCTTGTGATATAAGAGGCTGGTGCTCCTCCATTACATGTCACTGCACACACGTGTATACACTGCACATGACGGCTCTTACCCTGTGATATAAGAGGCTGGTGCTCCTCCATTACATAACACTGCACACACATGTATACACTGCACATGACGGCTCTTACCCTGTGATATAAGAGGCTGGTGCTCCTCCATTATATGTCACTGCACACACGTGTATACACTGCACATGACGGCTCTAACCTTGTGATATAAGAGGCTGGTGCTCCTCCATTACATGTCACTGCACACACGTGTATACACTGCACATGACGGCTCTTACCTTGTGATATAAGAGGCTGGTGCTCCTCCATTACATGTCACTGCACACACGTGTATACACTGCACATGACGGCTCTTACCTTGTGATATAAGAGGCTGGGGCTCCTCCATTACATATCACTGCACACACGTGTATACACTGCACATGACGGCTCTTACCCTGTGATATAAGAGGCTGGTGCTCCTCCATTACATATCACTGCACACACGTGTATACACTGCACATGACGGCTCTTACCCTGTGATATAAGAGGCTGGTGCTCCTCCATTACATATCACTGCACACACGTGTATACACTGCACATGACGGCTCTTACCCTGTGATATAAGAGGCTGGTGCTCCTCCATTACATGTCACTGTACACACGTGTATACACTGCACATGACGGCTCTTACCTTGTGATATAAGAGGCTGGTGCTCCTCCATTACATGTCACTGCACACACGTGTATACACTGCACATGACGGCTCTTACCCTGTGAAATAAGAGGCTGGTGCTCCTCCATTACATGTCACTGCACACACGTGTATACACTGCACATGATGGCTCTTACCTTGTGATATAAGAGGCTGGGGCTCCTCCATTACATATCACTGCACACACGTGTATACACTGCACATGACGGCTCTTACCTTGTGATATAAGAGACTGGTGCTCCTCCATTACATGTCACTGCACACACGTGTATACACTGCACATGACGGCTCTAACCTTGTGATATAAGAGGCTGGTGCTCCTCCATTACATGTCACTGCACACACGTGTATACACTGCACATGACGGCTCTTACCTTGTGATATAAGAGGCTGGTGCTCCTCCATTACATGTCATTGCACACACGTGTATACACTGCACATGACGGCTCTTACCCTGTGATATAAGAGGCTGGTGCTCCTCCATTACATGTCACTGCACACACTGCACATGATGGCTCTTACCTTGTGATATAAGAGACTGGGGCTCCTCCATTACATGTCACTGCACACACGTGTATACACTGCACATGACGGCTCTTACTTGTGATATAAGAGGCTGGTGCTCCTCCATTACATGTCACTGCACACACGTGTATACACTGCACATGACGGCTCTTAACCTGTGATATAAGAGGCTGGTGCTCCTCCATTACATGTCACTGCACACATGTGTATACACTGCACATGACGGCTCTTACCTTGTGATATAAGAGGCTGGTGCTCCTCCATTACATGTCACTGCACACACGTGTATACACTGCACATGACGGCTCTTACCTTGTGATATAAGAGGCTGGGGCTCCTCCATCATGGCCTCCTTGTACAGATCCTTGTGTCCTTCTATATACTCCCACTCCTCCATGGAGAAATAGACAGTGACATCCTGACACCTTATAGGAACCTGACAACACAATGACACCGTCATCACCCAGACCCCTCCAGTGCTGTTACTGGAGAATTTCCCAGCATTCCCAGCAGTGTCACCTCTCCAGTCAGCAGCTCCATCATCTTGTGGGTGAGTTCTAGGATCTTCTGCTCATGTATCAGGGGGTGAGGCTCTGTGATGGGGTGAGGGGTCCTGCTCCGCCCTCCTGACTCCTGGAGATGGATGATGGGAGTCACACAGTCCCCCGATGTCTTCTTCACTATTGTGTACTCCTGTGGATGGAGAGAGACACTTAGGGAATAAACCCTTCAGGGGCCATGTGCTCTCCTCCGGCCCTTTCCTCCTGGGTACAACGTGCCTACTTACCTTCTCATGGCTCCTACAACATGACTATTGGTCACTGGTCACATGACACATCACTCACCATACTGGGGGCTGATCTTCAGGTTCTCCATCACTTGGAAGGTCTGGAGGCCGTTCTACAGGACCCTGGACTCTTCCTATCACTTCCTATGATGGATTCTCCTTCCCGATGTCTGACTTGTTACAGAATACAATAAAGAGGAGAGAAATCTAGAAAAGTTTACCTCTCCGCTCAGCAGGGAGATGATCTCCAAGGTGAGGTCTAATATTCTTCTGCTGATCTCCTTCCTGTCCATCCTTGTGGTCATTCAGGAGAAGAGGAGAGAACTGGAGGAGCTGGAGGCTTCTAGTACTGGCAGGCGCCTTTATGAGAAGAGGAGAGGAAATCATCCAGGGGACAAGACCAGATGTCACCTCCAGAACCGCACTTCCTGAGCCTGGATGGGCCCCGCTTCTCAGAGCCCCCACCACATGGATTCCAGGGGCCTCAACATGGAGATTTCTGGTGTCTCCACAGGAGATAAATGTCTGATAGATGCAGGTCCCACCTCTGGGCTGTGCTCAGCTGTGTCCAGAACTCCTAGAGAAGAGACTGGAGAGAGCTGAGCTCATGCCGGGCCCCGCTCCATTCATTCTCCTCCTGGATGCAGGGGCCCCTCACCAGGACAGTCAGGGGCCAGCGAATGATGACAACCCCCACTATCCCCACTACTACTCCCCCCATCATACTAAGCTGAGGAGCGGAGAAGGATTCCTTGTGTGTAATGGAGGAGAATCTCCAGAGGTGACATGTCTGAGCTCTCCACCACACTGTCTCCTCACAGCTCATCTTACCTGCAGGCTGGAGGAATGGCTGATACCAGAGAGAACAAGAGCCCTGACTACCGACCAGGACCTGCCCAGTATCTGCTGCACTGCCAGAGCTGAAGGACCTGGGGGTGATGTCACCATCATGTGATCTGAGCATGGGGCGGGGCTCAGATTACTCGAGGATACATGGTGGTAAAGGACCTGTGATGATGTCACCATCATGTGATCAGTGTAAAGTCATGTGACACAGGCAGAGCTTTGGAGGGACAAAAATAAATTAGAGTAGTAGTTTTCTTCTCTGATATGTTATAACTAGGGATGAGTGAATCGACTTCATATTAAATATCCGAAGTCGATTTGAAAAAAACTTTGTTCTAATTACTGTATGGAGCGGGAGCTCAGTACAGTATTAGAATGTATTGGCTCCGATGAGCTGAAGTTATTACTTTGCGAAGTCTCGCGAGACTTTGCGTAATAACTTCAGAAATTGATTTAATTGATTTTTACGTTAAAAAACATTCGGAAATATCCGAATTCGATTCACTCATCCCTAGTTATAACAGCTTGGAAATGTTAGGAATTGTCCTTCTCTCCTGTCGTATGTGTGATGTGTATGGAGGTGTCGGGGAGGGCTGTCAGGTCTGTAACCCTGGACATGCCGTGTCCTCTTCTCAGAATGGAGCCGTGGTGAGAATCCAACAGTCCCATAGAAAGCGATGGATGGACACACCTGCCCCTCCGCTGCAGTCACATAATGGTCTTGCCTGCTGCTTATCTGCTATTTGGGGGTCATTTATGAAGATTTGTTCTGGTTTCAGAAATAGCAGCGCACTGGACAGAGCCGTCTCTGGGGCTCCCATGTTTAAGCAGATGCTCCATTCTTTTCGGGGGGGCTCCAATCTTGTTCATTTTATGGGATAACAGCCAGAATACCCCTATAACAGGTTCCCCATCCAACTACAACCAGAACTTTGTTTTTCCGTTCACACGTCTGTATGAGGCGACTTTTACATGTAAGTTTTTCATTCTGGTTCTGAGATCTGACAGAAGATCTGGAGAATAACAGCAGTTTCATTTAATACATCCGGACACTTCGGTTTTGTTTGGATGCCGTTGGATCCGGCTCCATTGACTTTCATTGCTTTTAATGCCGGATCCGGTTTGTTCCGTTTCACAGCGTGCAGCGGTTTTGTGTCCTTTCAAAAAACCAAATTGGAACAGAAAGCATCCTGATCTGGTTTCTTCTGTTTTGTCCCCATTGACAATGAACGCTTACAAAATGGAAGCGTTTTCCTCTGCCGGAATGTAAAACGCAGAAGTGAAAGTAGCCTGAGGCCGTCTTTTCGGGGTTAAGTTGTGTTTTTGATGACGCCATTTACCTTACTGTGTCTTGTATTGAAAAACAGGAAATATTTTTTAGGGAGAAACTGAAAGAAAACCAGTTCTGCCCGCAATTTGTTTTGTTTTTACGGCGTTCTTTCTGCACTAAGAGTGACAACCTGATTCTGCGGTCAGGGAGTACAGCGATATCGGAGATATACTTTTTTTATTATGTTTTAAGAAATACAAATTGGAGGGGACAGCTATAGCCTTCAAAAAGTATAAAGAACAAATAGGATAAATAAATGATGTAAGGGGGTAATAAAATTAGCGACAATACACAATGAAATACAGGTGGCCAAAGAAAGTTAGAACAACCCCAAAACATTCTTCAAATACATAAATGCAAAAAAACCAAGGTCAGAACATGTAGGACCCCTAAATTATGGTAACGGGGTGTTGGTCACTGGGGATCGAGAGAAGGCAGAGCTCCTAAATGGGTTTTTTTAGCTCTGTATATACAAAAGAAGAGAAGGCATCTCATGAGGGTGGTGCCACTGGTGGAAATACCCCAAACAATATACTTACCTGGCTGACTGTAGATATGGTCCTTAATATGCTAAAAAAATTAAAGGTGAACAAGGCCCCGGGTACAGATGGACTACACCCTAGAGTTCTAAAGGAGCTCAGTTTAGTTATTGCTTTGCCTCTGTTCATAGTATTTACAGATTCTTTAATGACATTTTTAAAAAGGGTGCTAGGTCTTCACCAGGAAATTATAGACCAGTAAGCTTAACATCCATAGTGGGAAAAATGTTTGAGGGCCTTCTACGGGACTACATACAGGATTATGTAACTGTCAATAATATAATAAGTGATAGCCAACATGGTTCTACTAAGAACAGAAGCCGTAACACTAACCGAGGGGAGTAGAAGCCTGGACAGTGGAAAGGCTGTGGATGTAGTGAGGTAAGTAGAAGCCTGGACAGTGGAAAGGCTGTCGATATTGTGTTTTTGGACTTTGCAAAGGAGTTTGATACTGTCCCTCATGGACGACTAATGGGTAAATTGAGATCTGTTGGTTTAGAAAATATTAGTGTTGATCGAGCACCGCGATGCTCGGGTGCTCTGGTCAAATGCTAGGTGGTGCTCGAGTGCTTGGTCGAGCACCTGAGCCCAATAGAAGTCAATGGGAGAACCCGAGCACTAAACCAGGCACCCCCTGCTCTGAAGAGGGGAGGGTGTCTGGTTCATAGGGAAAGTTGCGAAAATGGTGGAAACACCACTGAAATGGTTTGGGAACAGCATGGGGAGGATGTCTGGATGCATCTTGGATATATGGGTATAATTGTTCATGTCGTGGGACTCCTACATTCATAAAGCCTATGCACAAAGTGAAAGGGCTGCCAAAAGTTACAAGGAACAGGCACTCCAATACACCCTTTATTACACATAAAGTAAAATAGCAACGGATGTCAGGTATATAGGATACAGTAACGTTATAATGCAGACACAACACAGGTAATGTCGCCTTGATTAGCGTCAGAAAAAATAGCAATGGATGTCAGGGATATACATAGTAACATAGTTTGTAAGGCCGAAAAAAGACATCTGTCCATCCTGTTCAGCCTGTTTTCCTACAAGTTGATCCAGAGGAAGGCAAAAAAAAAACCTGTGAGGTAGAAGCCAATTTTCCTCACTTTAGGGGGAAAGATTCCTTCCCGACTCCAATCAGACATCAGAATAACTCCCTGGATCAATGACCCCTCTCTAGTAACTATAACCTACAATATTATTACCCTCCAGAAATACATCCAGGCCCCTCCTGATCTCTTATAGTGAACTTACCATCACCACCTCCTCAGGCAGAGAGTTCCATAGTCTCACTGCTCTTACCGTAAAGAATCCATAGTCTTACTGCTCTTACCATAAAGAATCCATAGTCTCACTGCTCTTACCGTAAAGAGTCCATAGTCTCACTGCTCTTACCGTAAAGAGTCCATAGTCTCACTGCTCTTACCGTAAAGAATCTTCTCGTCTATGTTTATGTACAAACCTTCTTTTCTCCAGACGCAGAGGATGTCCCCTCGTCACAGTCACAGTCCTGGGGATAAATAGATGATGGGAGAGATCTCTGTACTGACCTCTGATATATTTATACATAGTTATTACATCTCCCCTCAGTCGTCTTTTTTCTAAAGTGAATAACCCTAATTTTGATAATCTTTCTGGGTCCTGTAGTCCACCCATTCCAGTTATTACTTTAGTTGCCCTCCTCTGAACCCTCTCCAGCTCTGCTATGTCTGCCTTGTTCACAGGAGCCCAGAACTGTACACAGTACTCCATGTGTGGTCTGACTAGTGATGTGTAAAGTGGCAGGACTATGTTCTCATCACCACCATCTATGCCCCTTTTGATGCAACTCATTATCTTATTGGCCTTGGCAGCAGCTGTCTGGCACTGGCTTCTACAGCTTAGTTTACTGTTCACTAAAATTCCTAGGTCCTTTTCCATGTCAGAGTTACCCAGTGCTTTACCCCTTAGTATGTACTGGTGACTTGCATTATTCCTTCCCATATGCATAACCTTACATTTGTCAGTGTTAAACCTCATCTGCCACTTTTCTGACCAAGCCTCCAGTCTATCCAGATCCATCTGTAGCAGTGTACTGTCCTCCTCTGTGTTAATTACTTTACACAGTTTAGTGTCATCTGCAAAAATTGATATTTTACTATGCAAACCTTCTACAATATCATTAATAAATATATTGAAGAGAATAGGACCCAATACAGACCCCTGTGGTACCCCACTAGTGACAGTGACCCAATCTGAGTATCTACCATTAATAACCACCCTCTGTTTTCTATCACTGAGCCAGTTACTTACCCACATACAGACATTTTCTCCCAGGCCAAGCATTCTCATTTTATATGCTAACCTTTTATGTGGTACCGTGTCATACGCTTTGGAGAAGTCCAAATATACGACATCCATTGAGTTGCCGCGGTCAAGTCTAGAACTTACCTCCTCAGAGAAACTGATTAAATTGGTTTGACATGACCGATCCCTCATGAAGCCATGCTGATACGGAGTTATTTGCTTATTTTCATTGAGGTACTCCAAGATAGCATCTCTCACAAAACCTTCAGTTTACCCACAACAGAAGTTAAACTTACCGGCCTATAGTTTCCGGGCTCTGTTTTTGGACTCTTTTTGAATATTGGCACCACATTTGCTATGCGCCAATCCTGTGGAACACTCCCCGTCAGTATAGAGTCCTTAAATATCAGAAATAAGGGTCTGTCGATGACATTACTTAATTCTCTTAGGATACGGGGGTGTATGCCATCCGGTCCTGGTGATTTGTCTATTTTAATATTTTTAAGACGTTGCTGCACCTCTTCCTGGGTCAGAGAGGACACTTTTACAGGGGAATTTACTTTTATACTCTGCATTTCATCTGACAGTTTATTTTCCTCAGTGAATACAGTGGAGAAAAAGTTATTTAGTAGCTTCGCTTTCTCCTCATCGCTCTCTGCAACTCCCCCCTCATTACTCTGTAAGGGGCCGACACCTTCAGGTTTATACTTTTTAGTATTTATATAATTGAAGAACATTTTAGGGTTAGTTTTACTCTCTTTGGTGATTAATCTCTCGGTCTCTAGTTTGGCTGCTTTTATTTGTCTTTTACATATTCTATTTTTTTCCTTATAGGTTTTCGATGCTTCCTCGCTCCCCTCCTGTTTTATTGATTTAAATGCTTTCTTTTTGTCATTTATTGCTTTCTTTACAGTTCTATTTATCCACATTGGTTTTTTCTTGTTTCTTATCATTTTATTCCTATATGGTATGTACCTCTCACAATTAGATATTAGGATGCTTTTAAAAATATCCCATTTTGTGGCTGTATTTTTATTTTTGAGGACTTTGTCCCAGTTAGTTAGGCCTATGGCCTCTCTTAGTTGGCTAAATTTAGCTTTTTTGAAGTTTGGTATTTTTGTTCCTCCCTGAAGAAACGCTCTTTTGAATGACAGTTGGAAGGTTATTATTTTATGGTCACTGTTTCCCAGGTGTCCCCCGACCTGCACATCTGTTGTTCTGTCAGGTCTATTGGTTAATACTAAGTCCAGTATGGCCGTCCCTCTAGTCGGGTCCTGAACCAGTTGGGAAAGGTAATTGTCTTTGGTTATTGCCAAGAACCTGTTTCCTTTATGAGATGTACAGGTTTCAGTTTCCCAGTCTATATCTGGGTAGTTGAAGTCCCCCATATATATAGGATACAGTAATGTTATAATGCAGACGCAACACAGGTAATGTCGCCTTGATTTACGGCAGAAAAAATACCAACGGATGTCAGGTATATAGGATACAGTAACGTTATAATGCAGACGCAACACAGGTAATGTCGCCTTCATTAGCGGCAGAAAAAAATAGCAACAGATGTCAGATATATAGGATACAGTAATGTTATAATGCAGACGCAACACAGGTAATGTCGCCTTGAGTAACGGCAGAAAAAATAGCAACGGATGTCAGGTATATTGGATATAGTAATGTTATAATGCAGACGCAACACAGGTAATGTCGCCTTGATTAGCGGCAGAAACAATAGCAATGGATGTCAGGTATATAGGATACAGAAACGTTATAATGCACACGCTACGCAGGTGGTGCTTAGGTCAGGCAACCTTGCGCAATTTTTAACCCGCCCCACCCAAAAAATATATTGCAGCTAGATATAATAGCCCTTAAAAGGGCTTTTGGATCTTTTTAACTGAAAATCTAGCCCTGCCTAGCCAATTTCTATCCCTAAACTATCTGTCCCGCCTTGCAGCAGCTCTCCCTGACTCAGACTGAGCCGGGTCACATGTCACTGGGTGCTATATAGCAGGGAGGGGACTCGAGCATGGCGCTGCCATGTTCGACCGAATACAGTATTTGGCCGAGCATGCTCGCTCAACACTAGAAAATATAATTTGTAATTGGATTGAAAATTGTCTTCATGATCGTATCCAAAGAGTTGTGGTCAATGATTCCTACTCTGAATGGTCCCCGGTTATAAGTGGTGTTCCCCAAGGTTCAGTGCTGGGTCCTCTATTATTTAACATATTCATTAATGACATAGAGGATGGGAGTAGTAGTGCTGTTTCTATTTTTGCAGATGACACCAGACTTTGTAATACCGTACAGTCTATGGAAGATGTTAATAAGTTACAAGCTGACTTGGACAAACTTACTGTTTGGGCCTCCACTTGGCAAATGAGGTTCAATATAGATAAATGTAAAGTTATGCACTTGGGGGGTAATAATCTGCATGCAGCATATCTTCTGGGGGAGTAACACTGGGAGAGTCACTGGTTGAGAAGGATCTGGGTGTATTAGTAGATCATAGACTAAATAACAGCACAATGCCAGTCCGCTGCCTCTAAGGCCAACAGAATATTGTCTTGTGTTAAAAGAGGTCTGGACTGGCGGGGCAGGGATGTAATATTACCACTATACAAAGCGTTGGTGCGGCCTCAACTGGAATACACAGTTCAGTTCTGGGCACCAGTCCATAGAAAGGAGGCCCTGGAGTTAGAAAAGGTACAGAGGAGAGCGACTAAACTGATAAAGGGCCTGGAAGATCTGAGTTATGAGCAAAGATTAAATGAACTGAATTTGTTTAGCCTTGAAAAAAGACGTCTAAGGGGGGAGATGATTAACCTGTACAAATATATAAATGGACCATACAAAAAATATCAAGGGAAGCTATCCTGTGATAAACCCCCTCAAAAAACAAGGGGCCGCTGCCTACGACTGGAGAAAAAAAGATTCAGTCATAAGAGGTGACAAGTATTCTTTACAGTAAGAGCGGTGAATCTCTGGAAGAGCCGCAGGAGCCGCTCACAGCAAATACAGGAGAAGCTTCAAAAAGGGTTTAGATGAGTTTATCATTCAAAATAACATTGAGGCTTCTGACAATGTAGAGAAATCTTGTTCTACTCACCTTTCCCTTTGGTCCCTTTTTAAAAGGAAGATGGACATTGATCCAGGGATCCATATAGCAGGATTACAGGTTGGACTTGATGGACTTTTGTGTCTTTTTCCAACCTTAACAACTATGTAGCTATGTTTTACTTAGTTTTTTATTTTTTTTCGGTCGCCAAAAAATGTGAGGTCAGTGGAAGCCCCTAGGTCTGGGTCATTCACACTGGGGTCTGATCTGAGGTCTAATGAAAAGTATTTTTTTTTCTTATTCTCCTTCTCTAAAACCTCAGTGCATTTTATAGGGCATAAAATATGGTAATTATTGTGGTTCATTAAAATGTTTATTCTGTCAGAAACCCGTCCTAGGACATTGGGGGCAGCACCAGGACGGGTTCTGGGAGGAAACACAAGCGGATTTTGCAAATTTTCTTAAAGATTCTTGCTAAACTTCTAAGCCTTCTAACATCCTAAAACATAAAATGATGCCAACATAAAGTAGACATATGGGGAATATTAAGTAATAAATATTTTATGAGCAGAAAAATTGAAATTTTGAAAATTACAAATTTTAAAAAATTTTGGTAAATTTTGGATTTTTCATAAATAAATGTAAAATATATTGACTCAAATTTACCGTTGTCATGAAGTGCAAGGTGTCATAGTAACATAGTTTATAAGGCCAAAAAAAGCCCTCTGTCCATCCAGTTTGGCCTGTTTTCCTACAAGTTGATCCAGAGGAAGACAAAAAACCCCTGTGAGGTAGAAGACAATTTTCCCCGACTCCAATCAGAATTACTCTCTGGATCACTGTCACGAGAAAAAATTTCAGAATGGATAGGATAAGTGAAAGTATTCTAAAGTTATCACCACATAAAGCGACACATGACAGATTGGCAAAAAATGACCGGGGCAGGAGGGTGAAAAATGGCCCAGTGTAGAAGGGGTTAAAATAAATCTATCAAAATGTTAGGCTTTAGGAATAAAGATGTCAGATATAGCCATAACCTCACTCTCGCGCTCACTCCTCTATGACTTACCTTTTGGCTTATTACCCCCTCCCCCCTTTAGCGGCCATCAAGACACAACTACAAACCTTAGAAATTCCTTATATGACCTGGAAGGGAAGGAAGAACTTGTTAAAGAGACATATATATAAAGCTCCTAAGCTTTCATACATATCACAAACCGCGCTCATTTATGTCCCATCAAGTTTCTTTCTCTCGGTTCGGAGACTTTTTTCACAGTTTATTTGGAAACATTCAAAATTCCGTTCAGTATATGAGACCCTTATTTTACTCAGGAAATTAGGGGGATTTGGCCTTTTTGATAAATCCAACTCGGGCTACATTCAGAATTACTGAATATGTCCACCCCCAAGCTGGGTTATTTAACCAATACTCCTCCAGCTGGAGCAGGGATTCCTCACTCTACTTATGTTTTAAAACATATTTATTGGTTTAATGGCAAAGATGGAGAAAATGTACATGGTGTATATAATAGAGATGAGCAAATCTATTCGCCGCTTCGTAGATTCGATACGAATCTTGGAAACTTTCTGCTGCAAATCGAATCCGGATTTTTTGAGACTCGCTTCGTTTGATTCAAAAATGTTTTTAAAGCTTTCTACGCATTCGCTACGTACTTGTCCGATAAATTGTAAGCTAATGCTACGTATAAGTTACTCTATACGCTGTTGCGTACGTATTCGGTTAATTAGCGAACTTATACTGTTCGTTATTCGTGAGGCAAAACACCCGGGAAGAAAGCGGTCACCTGACATAGTGGACAGGGCTTTTGTGTTAAAATTGGGGTGTAATTGTTCTGGGAATCCATATAACACATCAGGAATACTGCAGGGCAAGTCCAGGGCTAGTAATTAATCAGGCAGGGAGAGAGACAGGGAGAGGGACAAAGACCAGCTACAGGGCCACAGTCAAGTGAAAATGTCTGGCATGGAAAAGCAAAAGGGGTCCAGTTCCAGCCAGACCTCGAGCTCTAAAAAAAAAGGAGAAGGTGGCACAGGGCAGCACTACCAAAGGACCTGTAGCCGGAGCTTCTACTTGTAGTATTTGCAATACTTGGCCGTTGTTTCACCAGGCTAACCCACCAAGGCGCAAAATTGTAGTGGAGGAGAAAGTGGATGAGGTAGTGGAGTGGATGGCACGCTCATCTCAGTCTCAGCCGGATGATCTGCTGTCATCTGCTGATACAGTATCCATATGTAACCAGGGGTCAGACTCAGAGCGTTCCTCCTGCTCATGCGTACGTGTTCACATAAGTTTCGTACCTTTAACAACTGTACGTTCGTTATTAGTGCGCGAATGTTCGCAAAATACCACATAATAACGTATGATTTGTACACAGCTTCGCTGAATAGATTCTTATGAGGTACGAATCTTTTGAAAAGTTCGACGAACATTCGGCGAAGCGAATTTTGGATGATTCGCTCATCTCTAGTATATAAGATTATAGAATGGATGAACATAGATCTCTGGTGGTATTGAATAATTATCAAATATAGTATTGTGGTAATGTCATATGTCACCACGCACAGGATTTCGACCGAGATCTTCAATCAAGATGGTGGCTTGCGGCCCGTCGCGAGCAAATGGAGAAGGTAAGTATGTTTTTTTGTTTTTTTTTTACACTATTTTGGGTTAATTCGATTCGCTAACATGAAGCACAAGGAAATTCGGCTTCGAGGCAAGTCAAATTTATCCTGAAATACGGATTTAATACCACTTTGTGGGATTCGATTCGCTTATCTCAATAAGGGATAAAACAACCCTCTGGGTATGAGTCTGGGGGAGAGAGGAAAGTCTAAGTTTAGGGGCGCCCAGCGACGCCTGAGTAAGGAGGTGTTGCACGGTCAGAGTCGGGAGGACTCTTGTCTCTCTCATATCCCCCCAAGGTCACAGGCGGGAGGGCTGTTGGGCCGTGATTCCCCAAGGTCGCATGTTGGTCTCAGCCTGCAGATCATGCTGTTGGAGCTCGGACAGGTATGTTTATGACCAAAAATGGTGACGCTGTTATAGTGCAAAAAAAAACAAAACTTATATCTTTAGATACATTTTGAAATAAAGGAAGTATTAATAAGTGCACATATTTTATAAAACAATCACTTTACATTTCCTTATGTCACTCTGGACTCTCCCGCAGTGTGGGTGGAGGTGTGAATACAGTGATAAGAAGCAAGGTTCATGGGGACAGTTCATCTTCACTGCTCTGGAAGTAAACAAGGATCTTTTTTTCTTCCTTATATCCACAATCAGGGATGTAGCTATAGTGGGAGTAGGGACAGGTGCTGCTATGGGACCCACTTGGGTGGGGGACCAAACTATTTTATTGTCAGGGCCCCCTCAACAGTATTATACAGTACAGTGACATGAGATACAGCATATACGTAGGACATGGACAGAGAGCTGCCGAGCCTGGTCTGAGACAGGAGTGAGGGTTGCACAGGAAAAGGGGATTGCTGGGGAGGGTAGGATTCAAAAATTTGCTATGGGGCGCAGTCAGTTCTTGTTATTATATGGATCTTACTCATAGTTGACAATTAGAGGAACATAATTTGGTCGTCTGGAAGATCTGGGCTAATGCCACCCAAATAATTAAACCCTCTTATTGGCTCCATAAATAACCGAATTAGGGATGGGCGAATCAATTGTAAAATTTAGAAGTTTGTCTAGAATTTTAGCAAAAATTCAGATTCTACAGAATTTGATTTTTGTGCAATGCAAGGTAAGACATTCGAGGAATAGAAAGGGACACTGAAAAGAAGGCTTTTCAGGCAATCAGAGCACTTTAATCTTGGGTACAATTTATTTGGACCTGAATCTAATTGCACGGACAGATCAGAGCCAAAACACATTTTGAGAAATTTACTTATTTCTAAATCTAATAAAAAATGTTAAAATGGTTTCTCTCCTTTGTAAAAATCTATCATGTTTAGCAAATTTTGATTTCTCTGAAAAGCACTTCCCCATTCTGAACATGAATGTGGCTTGTCTACTGTGTGACCTAGCATGTGTAACAAGATGATTTTTCTCTAAATTATTTCCTGTATTTTGAACATTATTATGGCTTCTCCTCTTTGTGAAGTATCTGATGTTTAACAAGATATGATTTCCTTGTAAAACTTTTCTCACATTCTGAACATGAAAATGGCCTCTCTCCTGTGTGACCTCTCTCATGTGTAATAAGATCTGATTTTTCTCTAAAACATTTCCCACATTCTGAACACGAATACGGCTTCTCTCCTTTGTGAAATCTCTGATGTCTAAGAAAATGTGAGTTATCTATAAAACATTTCCCACATTCTGAACATGAATAAGGTTTCTCTCCTGTGTGAATTCTCTGATGTATAACAAGATGTGATTTATATATAAAACGTTTCTCACATTCTGAACATGAATATGGTTTCTCTCCTTTGTGACTTCTCTGATGTTTAACAAGACTTGATTTTTGTGTAAAACATTTCCCACATTCTGAACATGAATACGGTTTCTCTTCTGTGTGGCTTCTCTCATGTCTTAGAAAATGTGATTTCTGTGTAAAACATTTTCCACATTGTGAACATGAATATGGTTTCTCCCCTGTGTGAATTCTCTCATGTGTAACAAGATCTGATTTTTGCCTAAAACATTTCCCACATTCTGAACATGAATAAGGCTCCTCTCCTGCGTGAAATCTTTGATGTCTCAGAAAATTTGATTTCTGTGTAAAATATTTCCTACATTCTAAACAAGAATATGGCTTCTCTCCTGTGTGAATTCTCTCATGAATAACACGATCTGATTTTTGTCTAAAACATTTCCCACATTCTGAACATGAGTATGGCTTCTCTCCTGTGTGACTTCTCTCATGTATAATAAGTTGTGATTTATATATAAAACAATTCCCACATTCTGAACATGAGTATGGCCTTTCACCTGTGTGACATCTCTGATGTCTAACAAGACTTGATTTTTGTGTAAACCATTTCCCACATTCTGAACATGAATACAGCTTCTCCCCTGTGTGAATTCTCTGATGTTCAACAAGATTGTATTTTTGTGCAAAACATTTCCCACATTCTGAACATGAAAATGGTTTCTCTCCTGTGTGATATCTCTTATGTTTAAAAAGACTTGCTTTTTGTGTAAAATATTGTCCACATTCTGAACATGAAAATGGCTTCTCTCCTGTGTGAATTCTCTCATGTGTAGCAAGATGTGATTTATCTGCAAAACATTTTCCACATACTGAACATGAATGTAGCTTCTCTCCTGTATGACGTCTCTTATGTCTAACAAGATGTGATTTATCTGTAAAACATTTCCCACATTCTGAACATGAATATGGCTTCTCTCCTGTGTGACTTCTCTCATGTATAACAAAATGTGATTTATCTTTAAAACATTTTCCACATTCTGAACAGGAGTACGATTTCTCTCCTGTGTGAATTCTTCTGTTTTTAGAAAGACCAGAGATTTCACCCCCTTTCTGATCCGTACTTGTGGTAACAATCTCTGATTGGTCAGGAGAAGGTTTCTCAAAATTAGTGGGATAATATGATAAAGCTGTACTGTAAAGTCCTGGATGCACATTAAGGATAATGAGATTTTCTCCTGAAGATCGCTCCATGATATCTTCATCTTCTGCTTTAAAATTTAGTGATAACATGAAGTTTCCCTCAGAATTCATACAGGGACTTTCTGAAAAGATAAAAATTTAAATTTCTGCATGTGTGAGTCCAGCCTTCTAAAATTTTCTATAATTTCTTAACAGTTCAGGATTCTGGTTTACACCTGGTCATGACTTTATATACAGTAAATTAACTTTAAAGCTATGGTTACTTTTGGGAGCATTTTTGTACTCATGTTAAAGGGAAACTGTCACCAGAATAATCACTATTGAACTAAAGCCATAGCCTAATAGCACTTAGCACTTTATTATTTTAGATGTGCCTTTGTTTCAGCAATAGGTGTTTTCTATTTTCAGAAAATCCAGTTATTTGTTATGCAAATGAACCAGTAAGGTGCCCAGAGGGGCATGATTCTTGCAGGAAGGAGCCCAGGCACGCCTCCTGCTAGTGCCCAAGCCCGCCCTCATGCTGGGAGCAGGGAAAAGGGGGCGGAGTTATGGCTTGAATGTGATGTAGGAGTCGTGCCTGGGCTCCTTCCTGCAAGAGTGACGCCCCTCTGGGCACCTTACTGGCTCATTTTCATATCAAATAAACTGGATTTTAAGAACATAGAAAACATCTATTGCTGAAACAAAGGCAAGTCTGGAAATAAGGCACTAAGTGCTATTAGGCCATGGCTTTACTTCAATAGTGATTATCCTGGTGACAGATTTCCTTTAAACCAAAAATATTTTTTTCATTTGGTCTTTATTAAAAACTGTGAGCCCCATTCTCTTTAAAGCCCTAAGATTCTCAAGTAACAGGCTCTGTATTTTTACTGTGTTCCATCAGGCAGCTCAGCTGATGGCTCCGCATCTCTGACCATATAAACACTCATGGCTCAATTCTTAACTTACTGATATGAATGTGGCTTAAGTGTTTTTGAGCTAGTAGGGATTTAAAGATAAGAGTTTTTAGATGACTGGCACAAAGTGAACGTATGATTCTGAAGCTGCTCAATATTTGTTAATTAAGACCAATAGAAAAAATTATTTAAGCCCACAATGAGTAAATGTAATTTTTAAAATAATTGTGTACATAGCCTTTAATTAAACTCAAAAATGTAAAAAGCCAGACCATGTCTGACAACCTGCCCTTCTGTCCGCCAACACATTGTGGTTCAATTAAGTTTTACTGAAATCATGAGTAAATACAAAAAGAAAGAAGATCTCCAGCATTAACGTAGGGGTACTGATATACACCGTGGAATAGCAGCCCTCAGAAAAACAACTTCTCGTGGCCTACTGCAATTCAGAGCAACAAAATGTTACTTAAAACAAAAATCACAGACACACCACAATGGTGGGTGGGGCATTGTAGCTGAGATACTGAGGAGTGAATAACAAGTATCTTCTACTAAAAGGCTTAGGACTTCTGAGGACTTCTCTAATATTTTTTGCAAACGATCAACCAACCAAATATGGAACCAGGCAGAAGTCCTAAAGTCAGTCCATAGGGGAGACCACAGGAAGCAGATGTATATATTTAACTGTTTCAGCTGCAATACTGTCTTCCAGCCTCATGATTTTGTGTAGTTCTACAGCTCAGTGAACATGAGAAGGAGGGATATCTGACTGATGTCTGACTTAACCATTTTCATAGCAATAGCAAAATATCAAAAAATTGTTTGTTTTTCTTCCGGGTAACTGGGCCCGGGTCCACAGAGAGAAGCGGGACCTTCATGGTAACTTCAACATTCTTTTGATACCGTATGTTAAATAAGAAGGAAAGATCTTCCTAAAGACTCCTACATCATATTGACTCCACCACTGTCCCACATCTGAGCAATCGAGGAACCTACCTCTGAGCCACACTGGTGTTCTGTCAGGACTTTTTATTTGTCCCCGAAAGCCTAAGAGCTCATTTGCTTGTAAACTGTCAGGATGTAGTGGGCGCACTATGATCTGATGTCACAGTGCAGCGCGGGCCCGGAGAAGATCAGAGAAAAGTAGTAGAGGTAAGTTCATTTATTTTTGGCAGGGGACTGATGTAAGCTCTGAAGGGGTTCTTATCTAATATAGGGGTATCATCTGAGGTCCAACATCGGGGTCTGATCTGATATAGGGAGCTGATTAGTGTTGATCGAGCACCAAAGTGCTTGTGTGCTCGTGTGCTCGGGTAGAACACTTGGTTATGCTCGAGTTCTCTACAGAGCACCCGAGCACAATGTAAGTCAATGGGAGAAGACCAGACACCCCCTGCTCGGATGAGGGGAGGGTGTCGGGTTCATAGGAAAAGGTCAGAATTGCAAATTCTCCTCTTTCACTCGTTAAAGTCTGCTAATTAACTGAATTCGTACACATTAGCATACTTGAGAACACTCGGTGTTCGGCCGAACACCGAGCGGACCCGAGCGTAGGCATACTCGGCCAAACAGCGAGTTCGGCTGAGCATGTTCGCTCAACCACTAGAGCTGATCTGATATGGGGGTCTAATCTGAAATCTGACATGGAGGCCTGATCTGAGGTCTGACATTGGGATCTGATATGATATGGGGGTCTGATTTGAGGTCTGACATGCGGGTCTGATCTGAGGACCTGGTCTGGTATCTGAAATGGAGGTCTTATCTGAAGCCTGATAAATATTGAGGCATTAATTTTGCAGTGTGATAAAGATTAGGGGTCTGGTCTGGGTTCTGATGACAAGTAATTGTTTTCTTATTTTCCCCCTCTAAAACCTAGGTGCATCTTATCACCAGGTGAGTCTTATAAAGCAAAGAATACGGTAAAGTAAAGCCGTGAAGATGGAAGACAAGTGTCCTTCTAATACATGCTTCCAGCCAGAAACATCTGGGATGGGTGACAGGTCCTTCTCCATTTCTACCCACAGCTTTGTGCTCGTATGACGGTGGAGGTTCAAGATGCCACCAGCATTGCTGTCTATGGACGTACTGATATTATGTATCTTCCACTTTAAGATTATTCTCACCAGGATTTGGAATTGTTCATCAGCCTGTCACCGCTCAGAGAGGAGACATAAGGGGGGAAAGGACCCTCCATAGACCTTATAGGAGACCCCCAGAAGACATGTCCCCGGAGAGCTGTATAGTATGCACTAGATTATAGACATCTGACTGCTTTACTCACTACTTTCTCCATTCCTGATTCCATACCTGTGGTGACATCTCCTGGAATGTCCTCCTCCACCTCACTCTTACACGGGGGATCGCCCATCATCCTCTCTTCTTCATCCTCCACTTTAATATCAGTCAGATCTTCTCCCTGATTTGTCATCTGTAACAATTCAGTACAATACAGCAGACAGGTGGGAAATCTAACAGATCCACATAAGAGACCCCCACAATCTATGACCCCCCTATATAGATGTGTATAGGGCTCAGCTCCATCTACCTGAGGGTTCTCTGGGACCTTCTCCTCTGGACAGTCCTGGGAATACAGAGGACGGGGACATCTCCTCCTGGATCCATCTGTGGAGAATACATGGCCTCCATTACATGTCACTGCACACACGTGTATACACTGCACATGACGGCTCTTACCTTGTGATATAAGAGGCTGGTGCTCCTCCATTACATGTCACTGCACACACGTGTGTACACTGCACATGACGGCTCTTACCTTGTGATATAAGAGGCTGGTGCTCCTCCATTACATGTCACTGCACACACGTGTATACACTGCACATGACGGCTCTTACCTTGTGATATAAGAGGCTGGGGCTCCTCCATTACATGTCACTGCACACACGTGTATACACTGCACATGACGGCTCTTACCTTGTGATATAAGAGGCTGGTGCTCCTCCATTACATGTCACTGCACACACGTGTATACACTGCACATGACGGCTCTTACCTTGTGATATAAGAGGCTGGTGCTCCTCCATTACATATCACTGCACACACGTGTATACACTGCACATGACGGCTCTTACCTTGTGATATAAGAGGCTGGTGCTCCTCCATTACATATCACTGCACACACGTGTATACACTGCACATGACGGCTCTTACCTTGTGATATAAGAGGCTGGGGCTCCTCCATTACATGTCACTGCACACACGTGTATACACTGCACATGACGGCTCTTACCTTGTGATATAAGAGGCTGGGGCTCCTTCATTACATGTCACTGCACACACGTGTATACACTGCACATGACGGCTCTTACCTTGTGATATAAGAGGCTGGTGCTCCTACATTACATGTCACTGCACACATGTGTATACACTGCACATGACGGCTCTTACCTTGTGATATAAGAGGCTGGTGCTCCTACATTACATATCACTGCACACACGTGTATACACTGCACATGACGGCTCTTACCTTGTGATATAAGAGGCTGGTGCTCCTCCATTACATGTCACTGCACACACACATGTATACACTGCACATGACGGCTCTTACCTTGTGATATAAGAGGCTGGTGCTCCTCCATTACATGTCACTGCACACACGTGTATACACTGCACATGACGGCTCTTACCTTGTGATATAAGAGGCTGGTGCTCCTCCATTACATGTCACTGCACACACGTGTATACACTGCACATGACGGCTCTTACCTTGTGATATAAGAGGCTGGGGCTCCTCCATTACATGTCACTGCACACACGTGTATACACTGCACATGACGGCTCTTACCTTGTGATATAAGAGGCTGGTGCTCCTCCATTACATGTCACTGCACACACGTGTATACACTGCACATGACGGCTCTTACCTTGTGATATAAGAGGCTGGGGCTCCTCCATTACATGTCACTGCACACACGTGTATACACTGCACATGACGGCTCTTACCTTGTGATATAAGAGGCTGGGGCTCCTTCATTACATGTCACTGCACACACGTGTATACACTGCACATGACGGCTCTTACCTTGTGATATAAGAGGCTGGTGCTCCTCCATTACATGTCACTGCACACATGTGTATACACTGCACATGACGGCTCTTACCTTGTGATATAAGAGGCTGGTGCTCCTACATTACATATCACTGCACACACGTGTATACACTGCACATGACGGCTCTTACCTTGTGATATAAGAGGCTGGTGCTCCTCCATTACATGTCACTGCACACACACATGTATACACTGCACATGACGGCTCTTACCTTGTGATATAAGAGGCTGGTGCTCCTCCATTACATGTCACTGCACACACGTGTATACACTGCACATGACGGCTCTTACCTTGTGATATAAGAGGCTGGTGCTCCTCCATTACATGTCACTGCACACATGTGTATACACTGCACATGACGGCTCTTACCTTGTGATATAAGAGGCTGGTGCTCCTACATTACATATCACTGCACACACGTGTATACACTGCACATGACGGCTCTTACCTTGTGATATAAGAGGCTGGTGCTCCTCCATTACATGTCACTGCACACACATGTATACACTGCACATGACGGCTCTTACCTTGTGATATAAGAGGCTGGTGCTCCTCCATTACATGTCACTGCACACACGTGTATACACTGCACATGACGGCTCTTACCTTGTGATATAAGAGGCTGGGGATCCTCCATTACATGTCACTGCACACACGTGTATACACTGCACATGACGGCTCTTACCTTGTGATATAAGAGGCTGGGGCTCCTCCATTACATGTCACTGCACATGACGGCTCTTACCTTGTGATATAAGAGGCTGGTGCTCCTCCATTACATGTCACTGCACACACGTGTATACACTGCACATGACGGCTCTTACCTTGTGATATAAGAGGCTGGTGCTCCTCCATTACATGTCACTGCACACATGTGTATACACTGCACATGACGGCTCTTACCTTGTGATATAAGAGGCTGGTGCTCCTACATTACATGTCACTGCACACACGTGTATACACTGCACATGACGGCTCTTACCTTGTGATATAAGAGGCTGGTGCTCCTCCATTACATGTCACTGCACACACGTGTATACACTGCACATGACGGCTCTTACCTTGTGATATAAGAGGCTGGGGCTCCTCCATCATGGCCTCCTTGTACAGATCCTTGTGTCCTTCTATATACTCCCACTCCTCCATGGAGAAATAGACAGTGACATCCTGACACCTTATAGGAACCTGACAACACAATGACACCGTCATCACCCAGACCCCTCCAGTGCTGTTACTGGAGAATTTCCCAGCATTCCCAGCAGTGTCACCTCTCCAGTCAGCAGCTCCATCATCTTGTGGGTGAGTTCTAGGATCTTCTGCTCATGTATCAGGGGGTGAGGCTCTGTAATGGGGTGAGGGGTCCTGCTCCGCCCTCCTGACTCCTGGAGATGGATGATGGGAGTCACACAGTCCCCCGATGTCTTCTTCACTATTGTGTACTCCTGTGGATGGAGAGAGACACTTAGGGAATAAACCCTTCAGGGGCCATGTGCTCTCCTCCGGCCCTTTCCTCCTGGGTACAACGTGCCTACTTACCTTCTCATGGCTCCTACAACATGACTATTGGTCACTGGTCACATGACACATCACTCACCATATTGAGGGCTGATCTTCAGGTTCTCCATCACTTGGAAGGTCTGGAGGCCGTTCTACAGGACCCTGGACTCTTCCTATCACTTCCTATGATGGATTCTCCTTCCCGATGTCTGACTTGTTACAGAATACAATAAAGAGGAGAGAAATCTAGAAAAGTTTACCTCTCCGCTCAGCAGGGAGATGATCTCCAAGGTGAGGTCTAATATTCTTCTGCTGATCTCCTTCCTGTCCATCCTTGATGGTCATTCAGGAGAAGAGGAGAGAACTGGAGGAGCTGGAGGCTTCTAGTACTGCAGGCGCCTTTATGAGAAGAGGAGAGGAAATGATCTAGGGGACAAGACCAAATGTCACCTCCAGAACCGCACTTCCTGAGCCTGGAGGGGCCCCGCTTCTCACAGCCCCCACCACATGGATTCCAGGGGCCCCAACATGGAGATTTCTGGTGGCTCGACAAGAGATAAATGTCTGATAGATGCAGGTCCCACCTCTGGGCTGTGCTCAGCTGTGTCCAGAACTCCTAGAGAAGAGACTGGAGAGAGCTGAGCTCAGGCCGGGCCCCCGCTCCATTCATTCTCCTCCTGGATGCAAGGGCCCCTCACCAGGACAGTCAGGGGCCAGCGAATGATGACAACCCCCACTATCCCCACTACTACTCCCCCATCATACTAAGCTGAAGAGCGGAGAAGGATTCCTTGTGTGTAATGGAGGAGAATCTCCAGAGGTGACATGTCTGAGCTCTCCACCACACTGTCTCCTCACAGCTCATCTTACCTGCAGGCTGGAGGAATGGCTGATACCAGAGAGAACAAGAGCCCTGACTACCGACCAGGACCTGCCCAGTATCTGCTGCACTGCCAGAGCTGAAGGACCTGGGGTGATGTCAATGTCATGTGATCAGTGCAGGGGGCGGGGTCAGCAGTGGAGAGAAGAGGTGGGGAAGGACCTGGGGTGATGTCACTGTTATGTGATCAGTGTAGGGGCGGGGCTCAGTAGTGCAGAGGATAGGAGTCAGTGAGGGGACGAAGCTTTATATGTATTGATGGTTGTGGAGCAGTCACAGTATATGGAATACAGTCTCTCTGTGTACCTGTGTGAGGTACATGTCTGTCGCCGTGTATGTACATGTGCACACAGTCATGAAACGGGATGTTTTCTTTGATTTCAGTCTCCATTTATATAAAGGAGAACGGTTTATGAGCCAGTAGTGATATGTGATGTTACATATGGACACAGGTTGAATTAAGTCCCGTCTATTAATTGTTAGCTTAACCCTTTCAAGACAAAGCCATTTTTCACCCTCGTGACCAGGCGTAATTTTGTAAATCTGACATGTGTCACTTTATGTGGTGCTTTTACTTATCCAAGCCATTCTGAGACTGTTTTCTTGTGACGTCTCGTACTTTATGTTAGGGATAAATTTGGGTTTGTTTTTTTTACGTTTATACCAAATTTACTGAAAATTTGGAAAAAATTGCAATTTTCTAAATTTGAATTTCTGTGCATTAAAGGCAGATCGTGATACCTCATAAGATAGTTTTTACTTAACATTCCCCATGTGTCTACATTTTGTAAATTACATTTTATTTTTTAGGATCTTAGAGGCTTAGAATTTAAGAAGCAATTTTTCAAATTTTCTATAACATTTTCAAAACCGACTTTTTTCAAGGACCAGTTCAGTTCTGAAGTCACTTTGAGGTCCTTACATAATAGAAACCACCCATAAATGACCCCATTTTAGAAACTACACCCCTTAAATCATTCAAAACTGGTTTTACAAACTATGTTAACCCTTTAGGTGTTCCACCAGAATTTAGGGAAAATGGAGGTGAAATATACAATTTTCAGTTTTTGTGCAGATTCCTTGTCATCCTTCAGCAGCAGCACCCACGGGGATTTAGCAATTATTCCTAAAGTAGGGCTCTCCATTACAATG
Organism: Rhinella marina; assembly: GCA_900303285.1. Classification (NCBI taxonomy): domain Eukaryota; kingdom Metazoa; phylum Chordata; class Amphibia; order Anura; family Bufonidae; genus Rhinella; species Rhinella marina. Next base: position 105,099 of record ONZH01001836.1, on the reverse strand, counting down.
TGGACTCTAGTACCACTTTGCCAAAAGCCGTCTCTTCCACTTGCCGCGTATCCATCCTGTAGTGCTTCACAAATGTATTGGAAGAGCTCCATGACGCTGTTCTACAGGTCTGGTCTATAGTTCCTCTCTGCCCATGATATGTCAGGTACTTCCAGACCTCTGTGCTCATAGCAGATAGTGATAGCCTCCCTTATCCATCTGGATATTAAGGCTTTTGTTAGTTCTTCCCCTCTTTTCTTCCCTGAATGCGATACAAATAGGTGGTCCATCATGCTAAACTCTTTTGTTCGCTGGACATATACGTTTAAGGCTCTGACCACGTCCAGAGGGCGAAGTCTACTTTCTTCATCTGAAGACGGATCCGGGAAAAAACTCTATCTGACGATTTAGATTAGCAAAAGAGGGAACCTTTGGTTGAAATGACGGAAAAGTTCTTGGCAACACTCTGTCTGGAAGAAAAATTATGTAAGGCTCGGTACATGCCAGGGCCTGTATCTTACTCACCCACTTGGCTGAATGATTGCCACTTAAAAGCAGACCTTGATTGACAAAAACTTCATATCTGACTCCTGAAGTGGTTCAAAGGGAGCATTGTATATCTGATCTAGAACCACACAAAGGTCCCATTTTAGAATTGGATCGATGACTTGCAGCCTAATTCTTCGTAACATGGTAACATAGTTTATAAGGCCAAAAAAAGCCCTCTGTCCATCCAGTTCTTACTGTTATCCTACAAGTTGTTCCAGAGGAAGGCAAAAAAAACCCTGTGAGGTAGAAGCCAATTTTCCTCACTTTAGGGGAAAAAATTCCTTCCAGACTCCAATCAGACATCAGAATAACTCCCTGGATCAACGACCCCTCTCTAGTAACTATAACCTGTAATATTATTACCTCCAGAAATACATCCAGACCCTCCTGATCTCTTATAGTGAACTTACCATCACCACCTCCTCAGGGAGAGAGTTCCATAGTCTCACTGCTCTTACCGTAAAGAATCCATAGTCTCACTGCTCTTACAGTAAAGAGTCCATAGTCTCACTGCTCTTACCGTAAAGAATCCATAGTCTCACTGCTCTTACAGTAAAGAGTCCATAGTCTCACTGCTCTTACCGTAAAGAATCCATAGTCTCACTGCTCTTACAGTAAAGAGTTCCATAGTCTCACTGCTTTTACTGTAAAGAGTCCATAGTCTCACTGCTCTTACCGTAAAGAATCCATAGTCTCACTGCTCTTACCGTAAAGAATCCATAGTCTCACTGCTCTTACAGTAAAGAGTTCCATAGTCTCACTGCTTTTACTGTAAAGAATCCTCTTCTTTCCTCCAGACGCAGAGGATGTCCCCTCGTCACAGTCACAGTCCTGGGGATAAATATATGATGGGAGTGATCTCTGTACTGACCCCTGATATATTTATACATAGTTATTACATCTCCCCTCAGTCGTCCCTAATTTTGATAATCTTTCTGGGTCCTGTAGTCCACCCATTCCAGTTATGACTTTAGTTGCCCTCTTCTGAACCCTCTCCAGCTCTGCTATGTCTGCCTTGTTCACAGGAGCCCAGAACTGTACACAGTCCTCCATGTGTGGTCTGACTAGTGATGTGTAAAGTGGCAGGACTATGCTCTCATCACGGGCATCTATGCCTCTTTTGATGCAACCCATCGTACAGCTTTAACAAAGCTCTGGCATAACTTCCTCCCTGATGAAGCCGATATATGGACCTTAATTGTACCAAGCTTTAAACCATTATAGAATCCCTTCTGCAGGAAATTCAGGATATTCTGAATTGTAGAAGAATGAGATGATATTCCATTCCTTCTGCACCAAAGATTTAACACCTTCTTGATTCTTAGATATACCTTATTTGTAGTGCGTGCTCTGGATTGTATCAGGGTTCTCACTACAGCATCCGACAAGCCCTGTCCAGTTAGAAGGGGGCAGTCAACATCCAGGCCGTCAATTGCAGGTGGTGTAAATGTGGAGAACATCTGTCGCCCTGAGTCATCAGGTGTGGAATCTGTGGAAGCTTCCAGAAGGTGTTCCTGCTCATCACCATTAGTGGGGTAAACCATGCCCTGTCCAGTACGGACTGATTAGGATCGTTGAGACTTGGTCCCACTTGATCTTCTGCGAGACCTTTGGGATCATAGGAATGGGCGGAAAAATGTAAGCCAGTGCGAAGTCCCTAGGGACTGACAGGGCATCCAGCAGCCAGGGGTTGTCCTCCCTGAACAGGGAGCAAAACAGTGGCACCTTTACATTGTCCCAGGTAGCCATTAAATCTAACTGGCGTCGACCCCAACGCTTCGTGAGCTGTTAAAATATTTCTGGGTCCAATGATCATTCTCCTGGAAGAGGCAAGTCGCGACGTAGTCTGTCGGCGACTGAGTTCTTCCTCCCTCTGATGTGTACAGCTGACAGCTGTTGGACATTGGCCTCCGCCCATAAAAACATCTGCTCCACCTCTTTGAGAAGGCTTAAGGATCTGGTACCTCACTGGCAATTTAAATACGCAATAGTGGTCATGTTGTCCGATTTTATTCTTATGGCTCGTTCACGGACCATGGGGTGGAAATGCATTAGGGCATAGTACACTGCTCTCATCTCTCTGAGATTCGAGAACAGTAGCTTCTCCATTGGGGTCAAGTTCCTTTAGCCCTCTTACCCCTCATGTTGGCACCCTATCCTATACCTGAAGTGTTGGTCGTGATCTCGGTCCATCTGGGAAGGACAAACGTCCTGCCATTGTTTAGAGCCATCCACCACCTCAGGGAGTCTCTTGTCTCCTTGGAGTCTATCGTCGTGTGGTCTAGAGAATTGCTGTCTCGATCCCACTTCTGCAGTATCTCCCACTGTAAATGTCTTCTGTGCCAATTTGCCCACGGAATTGCCTGGCTGGTAGTCGTCATGAGACCCAGCGTCTTCATCATTTGACGAAAGGATATCGGTCTGATTTGCCCCAAAAATTGTATATTCTGGCACAGAACATTCACCTTCTTCACAGGGGAGGAAAATCGCTTTGGTGTCCAGAAACTGCTTCCGTTGGGCCGGGTTGATACTGGACTTTTCTGTATTGACTATCCAGCCTACAGACTGAATTCTGTTGAATATTACCTGGAGATGCGTGTTGAGAATCTCCATCCTGACCCCTTCACCAGTCAGTCGTCCAAACATGGGATTACTGTTATCCCTAATTCTCTGAGGCCTGTGACTACCGCCGCCACCATCTTTGCAAATGTGAATGGAGCTGATGAAATCCTTAATGGGAGTGCCGTAAACTGCAGGTGATGTAGTCGTCCCCCTAAATAAACTGCTATGCACAGAAACTTCTGATGCTTTTTGTGAACGGGGATGTGTAAATATGAGTCCTTTAAGGCTATCGTAGCAAGGTAAGCTCCTGGTTCTAGCAGACTTAGTGTGGACCGAATCGTCTCTATACAACATTTCTTCTTGCGTATGAATTTGTTTAGATATCTTAGATCCACAATAGTCCTCCACCTCATCTGAGGAATTGGGACTAGGGACACTTTTGAATACACTCCCTGAAAGATCTCTGTTTCCGGAACAGGTTCATATACATTCATTAGAATGAGCTCACTTATGGCCTGCTCTACTAGGCCCTGTTTCTGACCCTGTAATCTGAGTTATGACATAAATAAACTCCTACAAAAAAATGTGTATTCAATTCATAAATATTGATTATAAAACAACCTTTATTGAATCCATGATTAGACAAAAATATCCAACCCAGTAAAATCCACACACAACACAGAGAATAACAAAGTACAAGTGAGGGACAACTGGTATACAAAGGGCTATTAGCATGAAAATATTCACAATATAAATACACAATATAATCAATACATATATCTACAGACTCCTATATTGCTACTGGTACACATAATTCCTAAACGAAGACCAGGGCTGGAGTACTAAAAATCGCCATATATAATGAATGCGGGAAAATCCTGATATCTAAGATGCTACATATCTCCTATAAAACAGCCACTGACCAACCATGATTATCCAGCAATCAATAAATAATCAATAAATAAATATATCAGCCCAACCAGAGTCCCTCACTTACCCTACGCGTTTCGCCTAAGCTTCGTCAGGGGAAAGTGAGGGACGGTATATTCATGTAGATTTATAGCAGTGGAGGCGATGATGAAATCAATCTCACCTGATGTTACACAGCCCATGTGATGATGCGTTAATACGTTTCCTGTCCCGTGGTGATGTTTTTCCAGTCTGGCTATCATGTGACTTCTTTCGGTCACACGATCGCCTTTGTAGCTTGCGTAGTTATTTAGCGCAATGAACAATTTGCAATGTGATGATACGTATCTTCCCTTGACATGCGTGGTGGAAACATTGTGTCCATCTTGCGTGGGGCAGAGGTAATTTATACCGCTACGGACATGTGCTACCATGTGACAGCAGCCATCTTGGTTGGGGCAAGCAGGCAAATAGCCCTGCCCCTATGGTGATGACCTTCGGTGATCCCACCAGTAGAGTAGCTGCCTTATGCACACGGGACAGGAAACGTATTAACGCATCATCACATGGGCTGTGTAACATCAGGTGAGATTGATTTCATCATCGCCTCCACTGCTATAAATCTACATGAATATACCGTTCCTCACTTTCCCCTGACGAAGCTTAGGCGAAACGTGTAGGGTAAGTGAGGGACTCTGGTTGGGCTGATATATTTATTTATTGATTATTTTCTGATTGTTGGATAATCATGGTTGGTCAGTGGCTGTTTTATAGGAGATACGTAGCATCTTAGATATCCGGATTTTTCCGCATTCATTATATATGGCGATTTTTAGTACTCCAGCCCTGGTCTTCGTTTAGGAATTATGTGTACCAGTAGCAATATAAGAGTCTGTAGATATATGTATTGATTATATTGTGTATTTATATTGTGAATATTTTCATGCTAATAGCCCTTTGTATACCAGTTGTCCCTCACTTGTACTTTGTTATTCTCTGTGTTGTGTGTGGATTTTACTGGGTTGGATATTTTTGTCTAATCATGGATTCAATAAAGGTTGTTTTATAATGAATATTTATGAATTGAATACACATTTTTTGTAGGAGTTTATTTTGAATGGAATTGTGTGTATTAATTAGGTTCTGTGTGTAGGTTATTTTTTGAGTTATGACATACCTGTCTGGGGGCTTGGCATACAGTTCTATATGATAACCATATTTTACGGTATCTAGTACCCATAGATCTCTTACTACCTCTTCCCGTTTTACATAGAAGTAGATCAATCTCCACCCTACAGGCATACGTCTGGCGTCAGAAATCCAGCTTGCACTTAGAGAACAGGGCTCCTCTTCCACGGCCTCTTCTCTGCAGTGTAGAGGATCCTCTGGAGATACCCGAGATGTCTCTCCTCTGTCTGATCTTCTATTGGATGAACACCACCAGGAAGAATATCATTTTTTCTTAGCAGCATAAGGAAGGGATTTGCTGCTAAGAACTAGGACAAACTAGTTCAGGTCCAAAGAGTCTATTCGGACTTTATTCCATATTACAGAGTGTGTTCTTTGACTGGACATCTGCCCCCCCCCCCCAAGGCTTTAGCCACAAAGATCTTCTGCCTACAGTAGACAACGCCATGGATTGTGCTGCAAATATGGTCTTAAACCTCTTATTAAATATTGGCCCCTTATCTGTCGTTTTCCATTAGTTGACCATAAGTCTCTTCACCAAAGGGTCAACCCTGAAGGTTCTAGATCTCTTAGGAATATCGTCATCTCCAACTACTTCTGCCTGTACTACAGCCTCAGGCTCTAAGGACTTAAAGGGGTTGTCCGAGTTATGAAAAAAAAATATAGTACTGTAAATCTGATGGGCAGCAGTATATAACTAAGTTAATCAAGTTTTAGGCAAAAAAATCTAGATTTCCTCATTTCTCTGGTTCTCTTCTGGCCTTTGTTTACCTGCAGTAATAACAATCTCTGCCCCCCCTTCCCCCGCTCTGCAAAGGGAGTGAATACAAGAGCTGCCCTGAGTGACATGTCTGCCTGCTGGGAGGCTCAGCAGCATGTTGTATGTGTAGGACTACAAGTCCCAGCTGTACAATGACACTGCTGATGCACACAGGATCTTCCTCATACCTTTCTTGTGCAATACAATACTTTGCAGATCTCCTCCAGATCAGCTCTGTGTCTGTAGGGTGAGGAAAGCAGATCATGTGTCTCTTTACATCTGCAGCTGCTGTTGTAAAGCCTTCAGTGTGTTCTGGCTGAAGGGGTTAATGTTTTATCTGAAAGAATCCAGGGAGAGCAGATAGCAGGAGCCCAGCAGAGCAGGTGGGCATGGCCAGCACAGTGACGTCTCGTGTACAGACTCTTATCTGCTGGTGCACGAATATGAGATTAGCAGGCAGGGAAGCTGACATCACACGTCATGTGACCCTCAGTGAAACCTGAGAAACCAGCAGCTTTACAAGCAGAAAGGGTATGGAAAAGCTGTTGTATTTGACTAGTTACAAACATACAAAGGACAAAAAAAATAACTCGGACAACCCCTTTAAATAATTTTGACATTCTCTTTAACGGAAATAAATTAATTTCCTGATCACTGTCTTCTTATTCAGAAGAGTTAATCTCATCTATGATTCTGAATTAATCAAACACGTCAGATTCTCTGGGAGAAGAATCCATCTTTTCCAAAATAGCTCTCGGCCTTAACTCTGTCAGAGAAGATTCAGCTTCATTATCCTTAGTGGATGAATATTTGAACTGCTTGAAAACAATGTTACATGATCTGCAGGACATGTGTTTATGTTTTCCAGACGACTTCCTTGCAGAGGAGTTCCTATCCTAAGAACCCTGAGACATCTCAGCAGATCAGAGCATTTAATTGATTAACTGACATCTCCTGTCCTATCTTTCAGGAGGATTAGAAGTCCCCGTGGGTGCTTCTGTAGGATGACAAGGTTTTTGGAGAGCAGATTTTGCTGGAATGGTTTTTGGGCGGCATGTCATATTTGAAGGTGCCCCCACAGTAGAAACCCTCAAAAAGTGACCCTATTTTCTATTTACACCCCTCAACGGATTTATTGAGGCATGTACTGACCACTTTGACCTCACGGGCATTTCGGAATATTTAGAAACACTTGGTTGTGAAAATTAAAAATTATGTTGTTTATTTAAAAAAAAAAGTCGCTTAAGCCCAAATCTTTCACTTTAACAAGGGATAACAGGACAAAATGTACCCCATAATTTGTTACCCATTTTCTCCTGAATATGGCAACACCCCATATGTTCTCATAAACTGCTGTATGGGCAGACGGCAGAGTTCAAAAGGAAAGGAGCGGCATCTGCATTTTCTAACATGGAATTTGCTGAAATTGATTTTAAGGAGTATAACTTTTTTATTTTTTGTTGACTGGGCTGTGCATGGGCTTATTTGGGCTGCAGTTTTTACTAGAACAATTTGGGGGTCTATATGACTTATTGAGCACTTATTTATTCCATTTTTTAGTAGGCGAAGTGGGCAAAAATTGCAATTCTGTTGGTGCTTTTTATTTTTTTTTTATGGGGTTCTCCATGTGGTATATTTCATATAATAATTTTATTCTGTGAGTTGATACGGTTATGGTGATACCAAATTTGTATTGTTTTTTTTTTCATGTTCTACCACTTTTATATCATAGATTACTTTTAATTAAACGTTTTTTTTGCATCACCAAATCTAAGACCCATAACTTTTTAATTTTTTTTTTTATTAAGGGCTTTCCCTCTGTCCGGAAGGTGACGTTCTGCTCAGCAGTGTCTGTGAAACACGGACAAGACACGGAGGGCAAGAGACGGACCCAACACTGATTTTTCACAGACAAAACACGGAAAGATATTCCACGGATGTCAATTGGACATGGAAATGTGAAGAAGGAGTCCTTAGAGGGGTCCTTCCTGTAGATTGTAAATGTTACGTTCAGGTTGGTGCATGAGGGTACACCTCTGTATCTCTCTGTCTGTAGAGAGGAGTGAGCCGTGATCCTCTCTATAGATAGAGAGACTGGAAAACTACACCTGAAGGTTCATTTGCCAGTATAAAGTTTCTTCACACCAAGCTGCTTGCCTATTGCAGATTCAGTCTTCCCAGCCTGGTGCAGGTCTACAATGTTGTTTCTGGTGTCCTTCGACAGCTCTTTGGTCTTCACCATAGTGGAGTTTGGAGTGTGACTGTTTGAGGTTGTGGACAGGTGTCTTTTATACTGATAACAAACAGGAGCCATTACTACAGGTGATGAGTGGAGGACAGAGGAGCCTCTTACAGAAGAAGTTACAGGTCTGTGAGAGACAGAAATCTTCCTGTTTGTAGGCGACCAAATACTTATTTTCCACCATAATTTGCAAATAAATTCTTTAAAAATCAGACAATGTGATTTTCTGGATTTCTCATTTTGTCTCTCATAGTTGAGGTCTACCTATGATGTCAATTACAGGCCGACCTCATCTTTATAAGGGGAGAACTTGTACAATTGGTGGCTGACTAAATACTTTTTCCCCCACTGTAGATCTGCCTTTAATCATAACTGATTCTGATCTACAGACACATTACCGGGCTAAAGCACATGGAAGTCATACAATTATTTGGAGAACTACATCTACAACAAGTAGCAGGATCACTGCGCCAACCTGATGCTCATCACATGAACAACCAATGTCACGTGTACCTGAGCTGTGCTCTTTCTCCAGCAGATACCCTGAGCTCTGACCCCAGGGACTAGGCCAGCAGATTGGACCAGTGGAAGAAACTAGCCCACTTTTCCACCTATCTACCATCTTGTCCACACTCCAGTGGCAGGTGGCATTGTCACATCGAAGTAGACAAAACTGTCCTCCACAAATGTGGAAAAGATTACATTTGTGAATATGAACCAGCAATGGTGGATTATAATAGGGGCGTTTGGGTCAGCAGGTCAAGGCCCGGCATTGCCAAATGCCCACATTGAAGAGTACTGTGTATTCAGCAGCGCTGCAGTGTCCTAGCCGGAAGACGAGGAGGTCGGAAAACAACACGGCAAAAACAACGAGGGCGTTCCTGCAGTTCTATGTAACACTACAGATAACATAAGATAAAAGGGTTCTATCTTCAGGATAGTTCATCAATATGAGATTGGGCCGGTGCGTCTTATAGGGCGAAAAATATGGTATATATATGTAATCACTGTACGTGCCACACACCTCCAGCATCTCATGACACAAGATCAGCCAAAAAAGAAAGGTCGACCCACCGGCGTCTGTCAGCTTTTTAAGTAAAGAACAGTAACAGGTAAAGAGGAAAAAAATGAAGGGGGGGGAGGGGGTTGAGAAAAAGCAAAGCAAACTAAAACACTACATTCTGCAGGTTGCAAAGTGTTCATAACAGAAGTGGTCTACACCTCAGCATCGCTGCTAAGGAACCAATTTGATCACAGACCTAAGAAGTTGTGTGGCACCGAAACACCCAAGAAAATCACAGTCACTGGTGGATCTCCCAACATTAGACACCCCAAAAACTTCACTTGTTTGTTTCCTGGAGGGGCCGCTGCCCCCTTGACTTCAAACTCTTCTGTTGCATAGCGTGTGCAGGGGATTAAAATTTGTTTTTCAAGATTTTGGCACATCTGACTGGAGGAAGAAAAGGATCTTTAGAAACATACTGCTGGCTACTTGGAGGTAACAATGGCAGTTTGGGAGGCACTCTTTAGGTGACAGGTTCCCTTTAATATATTCAGCATATCCCAGGCAAATGTTATGAATATCCACAAGATCCTGACCGCTCTAGACTGGGCCTGGACCATCCTTAGTTTGTTGACGACATCGCATTGCTAGAACTTTGCATATGAAAACAGCCTTTAATGATGTTAAATGGAGCGGACTGGAGAAGGTTCAAGAGGTGGGTGTTGGGGGCAACTTCAGAGTGTTCTTCTATATGTTTTATATGTGTTCATTCTACCTATGGGAAGATCCTACAGCTTGAATCCACACTCAAGGCTTTATTTCAGAACTGTTTTTGCTCCCTGTCACCCTTACTGTATACTACAGCCTACAAACCACTGATTTCTTACCTCAAGGACTCATGTCTTAATTATTAAAATGGGGTCCGTTAATCTAAATTAGTGTTGCTCACTAATTCATTGTGCTCATTCTTCAGAAACCACCCAAGCTGGAAACTAAAGGTGGAACAACAGAAATTGTTGTGTCTAGAGAGGACATACATGGGAAAAAAACAAAGAAACCCCAAAAATGATTTGACAAGTGAAACTCCTTTATTGTTAAACATTGGTCAATGACAAAGTTACTTAAAGAGGTTATCCAATGCCTATAATGCCCCTCAAAATGCCCAGGAATATCATACAGGTTATACTTACCTTGCTCCCTGGTACCCGGTTGCCACTGCATCTCCCTGTTGCATGACGAAGGGGGACAGCCAATAGCAGGCCGTGTTGGAAATGAGTCTACCTAGCGTCACCCGTGATGCTAGGAAGGCTTGTTCCCATCACGGCCTGCAACAGTGCCTTGCGAAAGTATTCGGCCCCCTGGAACTTTTCAACCTTTTGCCACATTTCGGGCTTCAAACAAAAAAATGCAGCGAAGGCCATGCGGGCATCAGGAGCAACGCGAGTGCTGGGGAGCAAGGTAACTATAACCTCCATGAGGTGCCCAGGCATTAACGGGTTGGATAACCCATTTAAAGGAGTGTGCTCATCTCAGACAGTTATGGTATATCCTGTGTATAGATGTGGGAGTAACACCTAGGACTTGCAACTAGCTCTAGAACGGGGTCTTATGCTCACAAACCACTGGTCGCCATATCCCGCTGTGAGGGGCAGCTGGTTTAACGAAAACGGCCAAGGTCCCTTCACTACTATTTCCATATCTCCTATACAAGTGAATGGGTGCTACAAAAACAGAAAAGCAAACTATGTTCTTCCAGAACTTGTTAGGGTCAGAAACAGCGTTGACCACCATACTGTCATTTCTATTAACTTCTATGGGAATTAGGGATTGACCGTATCCATAAGCCAGGCCTCCTCTCAGCCTGTGGATATGCCATGAATGTCAGAGATGAGAAAACCCCTTTAACTGTGAGATTTGAAACCTAAGACATTAAAAAAACATATCTATCCTCCTAAAAGCCGTTATGTGGACCTTTTATATCCAAATATACAACCTGAAGTAAAAACGGAATCAGTCATATTGTTTGGCTGTATTGTGACCATATACTGTAGCTGTATTACTGCGTTGCTCTTGTGCAATTGTACATTTATTAGCTTTGCAATCATTTTATTATTTGTCACAGCCGGAGGCTGCTGTTCTATGGAGAAAGTCTAATGAAATGTTCTGCAAAAATTTTTTGAAAAAAAGGCTATTAATTGTCCTCCATAGATCTCGGTCACAATTGATTTCTGATAAATAAATAATTCCACCCAAAAAAATAAACCCTCTTGTTGGCTGTTTAATGTCAGGGACCCAATATGTTAAATTTATTTTTGCTTTTCTAGCATTTCCATCTATGTAAACAATATTATGATTTCTTATCTGTGTGAATTCTCTGATAAGTTTTAAATCTTGATTTCTTTGTAAAACACATTCCACAATGTGTAGAACAAAATGGCTTCTCCCTGTGTGACTTCTCTGATGATTCCTAAATTTAGCTTTAGTAATAAAATATTTCTCACATTCTGAACATGAATATAGTTTCTTCTTTAAAGAGGCTCCTTCACCAGGATCAACCCAGACATACTGGCTGGTAGGGCTCATCATGCTGATTAAAACAATATCTTTCTTTTGTCTGTACGATAAACAGCTGTAGAGAAATCTATGTTTTATTCATATGCAAAGGAGCACTGGGACCCCCAGAAGGCGCGGTTGAGTTCTTTGAGCACTGCTCTGTAACACTCCCTGTGCTCTGCACACTCCCCCCTCCCTTTGATGGACAGAGCAAGACATCTGGTTGGGGGCAGAGCTGTGTCCTAGCAATATCATATACTCCATGTACTATAGCTCATCTATATATCATATACTCTATGTACTATAGCCTTACCACATCTGCTCAGAAAGCTCATCTACATATCACTGCTTTATTCACAGGCACAATATATGATTATACAGACACCAGTAATAGGTGTTATCTTATAAGTATAGGAAAGACATGCTGAGGACAGAGCTGTCTCCTAGCATCTACATATCATATACACTATGTAGCTTAACCACACTGAGATCTGCTCAGAAAGCTCATCTACATATCACTGCTTTATTCACAGGCACAATATATAATTATACAGACACCAGTAATATGTGTTCTCTTATAAGTATAGGAAAGACATGCTGAGGGTAGAGCTGTGTCCTAGCATCTACATATCATATACTCTATGTACTATAGCTTCACCATAATGAGATCTGCTCAGAAAGCTCATCTACTTATTACCGCTCTATTCAGAGGCACAGTATATAATTATAGACACCAGTCATATTCATTAGCTTACAAGTATAGAAAAAACAGCTCTCCCTATATGGTAATCCTATAGCTTAGGCCTTGTTCACACATCAGTTATTTGATCAGTTATTCCCATCAGTTATTGTGAACCAAAACCAGGAGTGGAGGCTACACAGAGATAAGGTGTTATGGAAAGATCTGCACCAGTTCTTTGTTTTTGACCTGCACCAGGTTTTGGCTCACAATAACTGATGGAAATAACTGATCAAATAACTTATGTGTGAACAAGGCCTTAGTGGTACAGTGGTTTTACCCTGCATATAGAGATCCTAGGTTAAAATCCAAGGAAATAATTTTATTTCTGTTATTTTTTTCTCTCTTATTTAAAATCATATTAAAAGGCTATATTATAATATATAATCATATAATAGTTTTTTTTTAACCTATTATTCGTTTATTGAGAGACACAATATATGATTATAAAGAAACCAGTAATATGTATTAGCTTTCTAAAATAACAATATTCTCAATATAATAAGGACATAGACTTTTCTTATGGGATAAATGTGAAAGAAAAAAATGTTGATTTCTGTCCCAAGATTCAAACCTGGGATCTCTATTTGCAAAATCAATCACTTAATCGCCAAGCCATATAATATCACCACACAAAGATGTCTGTTTTTGCTATGTTTAGAAGCCAACACATATTACTGGTATCTTTATAATCATATTGTGTGGGAATAAAGCAGTGATATGTAGATGAGCTTTCTGAGCAGATCTCAGTGTGGTGAAGCTATAGTACATGGAGTATATGATATGTAGATGCTAGGACACAGCTCTGCCCTCAGCATGTCTTTCCTATACTTATAACATATCATATATTACTGGTGTCTGTATAATCATATATTGTGTCTGTGAATAAAGCAGTGATATGTAGATGAGCTTTCTGAGCAGATCTCAGTGTGGTGAAGCTATAGTACATGGAGTATATGATATGTAAATGCTAGGACACAGCTCTGCCCTCAGCATGTCTTTCCTATACTTATAAGATATCACATATTACTGGTGTCTGTATAATCATATATTGTGTCTGTGAATAAAGCAGTGATATGTAGATGAGCTTTCTGAGCAGATCTCAGTGTGATGAAGCTATAGTACATAGTGTATATGATATAGCTAGCACACAGCTCTTGGACAGGGCTCTGCCCTCAGCATATATAGCCCTGTCAAGTAAAGGGAGGCAGGAGTGTGCAAAACACAGGGGATGTTACAAAGCAGTGCTCAAAGGATTCAGTCCTGCCACTTGGTGCTCAAAATTCTCATTTGCATATGAATACGAAAGCTGATTTCTCTGCAGCTGTTCATTATACAGACATAAAAAAAAAGTTATCGTTTCAATCAGCATGATGAACCTTAGCAGGCAGTATGTCTGGTTGAATAGGGTTGATAATGGTGACAGAGCCTCTTTAATGAGTCTTCCTTAATGAGTCTCAAACTCTAGTTTTCTTAAAATATTCTGCACATATAGAAGATCAGAACTGCATATCTCCTGTGTGAATTTTTTCATGTCTAAGAAGACTTGATTTCTGAGTAAAACATTTCCCACATTCTGAACATGAAAAGGGCCTCTCTCCTGTGTGACTTCTATAATGATCCTTAAATTTGGCTTTAGTAATGAAACCTTTCCCACATTCTGAACATGAATATGGCTTCTCTCCTGTGTGACTTCTCTCATGCCTAACAAGACTCGATTTCTGTGTAAAGCATTCCCCGCATTCTGAACATGAATATGGTTTCTCCCCTGTGTGACATCTCTTATGTATTACAAGACTTGATTTCTCTGTAAAGCACTTCCCACATTCTGAACATGAATATGGCTTCTCTCCTGTGTGACTTCTCTCATGCCTAACAAGACTCGATTTCTGTGTAAAGCATTCTCCGCATTCTGAACATGAATATGGTTTCTCCCCTGTGTGACATCTCTTATGTATTACAAGACTTGATTTATCTGTAAAGCACTTCCCACATTCTGCACATGAAAATGGCTTCTCTCCTCTGTGACTTCTCCTTTCATGTTTACCCAGGCTTGATTTCTCTGTAAAGCGCTTCCCACATTCGGAACATGATAATGGCTTCTCTCGTTTATGACTTCTCTTGTCATGTTTAAACAGACTTGATTTGTCTGTAAAGCATTTCCCACATTCGGAACATGAAAATGGCTTCTCTCCTGTGTGAATTCTCTCATGTGTAACAAGAGTTGATTTATCCGTAAAACATTTCCCACATTCTGAACATGAATATGGCTTCTCTCCTTTGTGAACTCTTTCATGTGCAACAAGGCTTGATTTCCGTGTAAAACATTTTCCACATTCTGAACATGAAAATGGCTTCTCTCCTGTGTGACTTCTCTCATGTCTAACAACACTTGATTTATCTGTAAAACATTTCCCACATTCTAAACATGAATATGGCTTCTCTCCTGTGTGAATTCTCTTATGAGTATAAAGATCTGATGTTTGTGCAAAACATTTCTCGCATTCTGAACATGAATACGGCTTCTCTCCTGTATGTCTTCTTTCATGTATAATAAGATGTGATTTATATGTAAAACACTTCCCACATTCTGAACAGCAGTATGGTTTCTCCCCTGTGTGTATTCCTCTATGAGGAGAAGGACCCGAGTTTCTTGTGAACCGTTTTCCAGACTGGAACCTTTTTCCCCCTTTCTGACCTGTAGTTGTGGTAACAATCTGTGATTGGTCAGGAGAAGGTCCCTCATGATGAGGGGGGCTATATAATAGATTTGTACAGTGAAGCCCTGGGTGTATAGTAAGGGTAATAAGGTTTTCTCCTGAAGAGCGCTGCATGATATCTTCATCTTCTACTTTACAATTTAGTGATAACATGAAGTTTTCTTCAGAATTCTTACTGGCATTTTCTGTTAAGATAAAATCGGAATTTGTGATTTTCTTTCAAAGCAGAGAACACAAACATAACATTCCTATAAGCTGGAAATTGATCAAGGAAAAGATATATAAGCCATTCAATTTTCAGCCAGTTATGTCTTTAGCCGAAAAAAAACTACAGCATAAAAGACTGTATCAAAATATGCATATGGGATTTCAACCTAAGGCATTATTGACATAGTCAGTTTTTGGTCAGTGATTTCCATCAGTAATCGTGAAGCAAGATCATGTGTGGGTCAAAAACACAGAACAGGAGCATATTTTTTTTCCATTATATCTTATCTCTGTCTACTCCTGGTTTCATGACAATAACTGATGCAAAACACTGACCAAACACTGACTATGCTGTGTGAATAAGGGCCCTTTCACACGACTGTGCAGCACGGTCCGGGACGGTCCGTGAAAACCCAGACCATGCTCCTTCTGAGGGCAGGAGCGCAGGGCATCATTGGTTGCTATGACGCCGTGCGCATCCTGAGGCCGCTGCTGTACAGTGATACAGTGTACACGCTCGTATAGAGTGTATCACTGTACAGCGACGGCCTCAGGAAGCGCACGGCCGTGCACTCCTGTCCTCAGAAGGAGCATGGTCCGGGTTTTCACGGACCGTCCCGGACCGTGCTCCACGGTCGTGTGAAAGGGCTCTAAGGTCGTAGGTTATGCTCACATGGGCAAAATTTGCCACTAATTCAGTAGTTGAAAACTGGGGTTTTTCACTGCATAAACCACATTCAAAACACCAACAGCTTCCTGTTGACTTTCCATTTAGACCTTGTGCACATGGTACTACTTTTCAGCAGCTGATTTGATAATATGCGAGTAGTTACATGCTACTTTTTTGAAGCAGATTTGTTGGTCGATCTCTATTGAAGTCAATGGGAAACAGAATAACCACTCAAAAACTCTTCTAAAACTGTTGTAAAACTCTACCGCAACCACCACCGAAAACTACCTGTTTTCAGCTACCGATCTGCTTCAGATTTTCCTGCTACGGATGTTGCTGTGTGAACACAGCTTTACCACAGCTCTCTATAACCCTTTATAAAGTCCAGGACTCTGATTTACACCCCGTCACCACGTTTATTACATAAAAGCATCACTTGTTAAAAGTCAAAAATTTAAAAAGCCCAACTATGTCTGGTTATCTGTAATGACACTGGCGCTCGTTCCCTCGTCACACTATAATTTACTACTTGTTGCTAAGGTATCACAGGAATACTGCACTACCTGCTGCACTAAAAAACACAATAAATAAACTGCACACATGATACCGCGCATATACCACACCCACTAAAACTGGTATCGCCACCAAGAGATCACTATGGATACAGATCGCTAAATCCAAAGGTTCTTTACCTTATTGCAGACTTCAAATCCACTGAGTTTTTCTTTCCTTCTATGTGGCAATCAACTCCAGGATATAATGGGTCAGTATCTACAGTTAGGAGTGTGCCCCGGCCGATGGCTCAAACTCCGTTTCCTATTCAAAGCTCGCTCTCCTCTAGAGCATCTAGTGAGGTTACTGTATGAGCTAGGGGTGGCCGGCCCATTATATGCTGGAGTTGATTGACACATACAAGGAAAGAAAAAGTCTCTGATACAACCTGCTGATGACCGTCTGTGACACTCTCCGTCTGAGAACATCCTGCTTGAAGTCTCACAATGGCGAGGTTCATCAATTGTTAGGCGTCGTCTTGGTCTCATGATGTCAAAATGTGAACAGCATGATGAGAAGGACTGTTTAAATACCAATTCTAATTGAACCAGGAGATTTATTGGGGCGATTCATGGATAAAACAACTGTTGTGAATTTTGCTGTCAAGCTCCTTGTTAGAGAACAGCAAGTTGTGCAGAAAGTACTGAAACATTGAACAGTTGGACATGTGCATTCAGAAGGTTATAGAAGGTCACATTAATTTCACTTATAAAGGTTTCAGGGCATTTTAGGTTCATCCTGAGATTTCACCAAAAGCCAAATATCCCTAACTTTTTGTTATAAATATATATATATCTACACACAGACATACATCTATAGGTCTCGTCGGAGGCAATAAATTTGAATGCTCGTACGGTTTCGTCCAAAGCAGGATGAACCAGTTGGCTCATCATTAAATATATATTGATTTATGGAAAATTAAATCTTTGATTCACATAAAAGTCTTCAGCCTTTTTACCCAGGAAATAAGTATTCAGCCCCTTTACTCAGGACATAAGTCTTCGGCTCCTGTACTCAGGACATAAGTCTTCATCCCCTTTACCCAGGACATAAGTCTTCATCCCCTTTACTCAGGACATAAGTCTTCAGCCTCTTTACTCTGAACATAAGTCTTCAGCCCCTTTACTCTGGACATAAGTCTTCAGCCCCTTTACTCAGGACATAAGTCTTCAGCCCCTTTACTCTGGACATAAGTCTTCAGCCTCTTTACTCAGGACATAAGTCTTCAGCCCCTTTACTCAGGACATAAGTCTTCGGCTCCTGTACTCAGGACATAAGTCTTCATCCCCTTTACTCAGGACATAAGTCTTCAGCCCCTTTACTCAGGACATAAGTCTTCGGCTCCTGTACTCAGGACATAAGTCTTCATCCCCTTTACTCAGGACATAAGTCTTCAGCCCCTTTACTCTGGACATAAGTCTTCATCCCCTTTACTCAGGACATAAGTCTTCAGCCCCTTTACTCAGGACATAAGTCTTCAGTCCCTTTACTCAGGACATAAGTCTTCAGTCCCTTTACTCAGGACATAAGTCTTCAGCCCCTTTACTCGGGACATAAGTCTTCGGCCCCTATACTCGGGACATAAGTCTTCAGCTCCTTTACTCAGGACATAAGTCTTCATCCCCTTTACTCAGGACATAAGTCTTCAGCCTCTTTACTCAGGACATAAGTCTTCATCCCCTTTACTCAGGACATAAGTCTTCAGCCCCTTTACTCTGGACATAAGTCTTCATCCCCTTTACTCAGGACATAAGTCTTCAGCTCCTTTACTCAGGACATAAGTCTTCATCCCCTTTACTCAGGACATAAGTCTTCAGACCCTTTACTCAGGACATAAGTCTTCATCCCCTTTACTCAGGACATAAGTCTTCAGCTCCTTTACTCTGGACATAAGTCTTCAGCCTCTTTACTCAGGACATAAGTCTTCAGACCCTTTACTCAGGACATAAGTCTTCATCCCCTTTACCCGGGACATAAGTCTTCAGCCCCTTTACTCTGGACATAAGTCTTCAGCCTCTTTACTCAGGACATAAGTCTTCAGCCCCTTTACTCAGGACATAAGTCTTCAGCTCCTTTACTCAGGACATAAGTCTTCAGCCTCTTTACTCAGGACATAAGTCTTCAGCCCCTTTACTCAGGACATAAGTCTTCAGCCCCTTTACTCAGGACATAAGTCTTCAGCCCCTTTACTCAGGACATAAGTCTTCAGCCCCTTTACTCCGGACATAAGTCTTCAGCCCCTTTACTCAGGACATAAGTCTTCAGCCCCTTTACTCAGGACATAAGTCTTCGGCTCCTGTACTCAGGACATAAGTCTTCATCCCCTTTACTCAGGACATAAGTCTTCAGCCCCTTTACTCAGGACATAAGTCTTCAGCCTCTTTACTCTGGACATAAGTCTTCAGCCCCTTTACTCAGGACATAAGTCTTCAGCCCCTTTACTCAGGACATAAGTCTTCAGCCCCTTTACTCAGGACATAAGTCTTCATCCCCTTTACTCAGGACATAAGTCTTCAGCCCCTTTACTCGGGACATAAGTCTTCAGCCCCTTTACTCAGGACATAAGTCTTCAGCCCCTTTACTCTGGACATAAGTCTTCAGCTCCTTTACTCTGGACATAAGTCTTCAGCCTCTTTACTCAGGACATAAGTCTTCAGCCCCTTTACTCAGGACATAAGTCTTCAGCTCCTTTACTCTGGACATAAGTCTTCGGCCCCTTTACTCAGGACATAAGTCTTCAGCCCCTTTACTCAGGACATAAGTCTTCAGCCTCTTTACTCAGGACATAAGTCTTCAGCCCCTTTACTCAGGACATAAGTCTTCAGCCCCTTTACTCGGGACATAAGTCTTCAGCCTCTTTACTCAGGACATAAGTCTTCAGCCCCTTTACTCAGGACATAAGTCTTCAGCCCCTTTACTCAGGACATAAGTCTTCAGCCCCTTTACTCGGGACATAAGTCTTCAGCCTCTTTACTCAGGACATAAGTCTTCAGCCCCTTTACTCAGGACATAAGTCTTCAGCCCCTTTACTCAGGACATAAGTCTTCAGCCCCTTTACTCAGGACATAAGTCTTCAGCCCCCTTTACTCCGGACATAAGTCTTCAGCCTCTTTACTCAGGACATAAGTCTTCAGCCCCTTTACTCAGGACATAAGTCTTCAGCCCCTTTACTCAGGACATAAGTCTTCAGCCCCTTTACTCAGGACATAAGTCTTCAGCCCCTTTACTCAGGACATAAGTCTTCAGCCCCTTTACTCAGGACATAAGTCTTCAGCCCCTTTACTCAGGACAGAAGTCTTCGGCTCCTGTACTCAGGACATAAGTCTTCATCCCCTTTACTCAGGACATAAGTCTTCAGCCCCTTTACTCGGGACATAAGTCTTCAGCCCCTTTACTCAGGACATAAGTCTTCAGCCCCTTTACTCAGGACATAAGTCTTCAGCTTCTTAACTCAGGACACAATTATTAAGACCTTTTATTCTGGACTTGATGTTGATGCCCATTTGGCAGTGATTACAGCCTCCAGTCTTCTTGGTGATGATGCCACAGGGTTGGCAAACCTGGATTTAGGGATCTTCTGCTCTTCTTCTCTGCAGATCTTCTCAAGCTCTTTTAGGTTAGATGAGGGCCATCGGTGGACAGCCATTTTCAGGTCTTTCCGGAGATGGTCCATGGGATTAAGGGTTCAGACTGGACCACTTATGGACATTCCCAGAGTTGTCTCTAAGCCTCTCCTATGCTGTCCTGGCGGTGTGCTTAGGGCCATTGTCTTGTTGGAAGGTAAACATTTGTCTCAGTCTGAGATCCAGAGCTCTGGATCAGGTTTTCATTAAGAATATCTCTGTAATTTGCTCCATTCAGATTTCCCTCCACCCTGAACAGCCTCCCAGTCCCCCAGCATGGTGCTGTTTTTCACTGTCAGAGTCCCACAGGTGTGTTTTTTTTTTTTGTTTGTTTTTTTTTAACAAAGGCGGCTTTTATGTGTGTTTTAAAGCCCAGATTGGCGGAGGCTGTGGTGACTGTTGACCTTCTGGAAGTTTCACCAATCTGCACACAGGATCTTTGGAGCTGGGTTATTGGTCACCTCTCTTACCAAGGCCCTTCTCCCCGGATTATTTAGTTTGGTTGGGCGCCCAGCTGTAGGAAGAGTCCTGGTTGTTCCTCTTCCATGTAAGAAATTTGGAGGCCACTGTGCTTTTTCAGTGTGGCAGAAATCTTTTTGTTCCCTTCTCCAGATCTGAGCCTCCACACAATCCTGTCTCTGAGCTCTACAGGCAGTTCTCTCCTCCTCATGGCCTGGTTTTTGCTGTGATTTGCATTGTCAGCTTTGAGACCTTATGTAGACAGGACGGGGTCTTTTCAAATCATGTCTAATAAACTGAGTTTACCACAGGTGACTCCAATCAAGGTGTAGAAACATCTCATAGATGATCCAGAGAAATAGGAGGTCCCTAAATGTCAAGTATCAGGGCAAAGTGAATGCTTATGCCAATGGGAAATCTTTTTTTTTTTAAAATAAATTAGCAAAAAATTTTAAAATTCAGTTTTCACTTTCTTATTATGGAGTATTCAGTGCAGAATGATGGGGGTTAAACTAGAATTTTATATAATTTTAACAAACAAAATGTGAAAAAGGTGAAAGGGTTTGAAAGCTGCAGAGTAAGAATGCTTTCAGAATCAGAGGTGATTACTTTATAGTGTATAGTGGGCACTAGATTATAGACATCAGCCTGTCACCGCTCAGAGAGGAGAGATAAGGGGGGAAAGGACCCTCCATAGACCTTATAGGAGACCCCAGAAGACATGTCCCCGGAGAGCTGTATAGTGGACACTAAATTATAGACATCTGACTGCTTTACTCAATACTTTCTCCATTCCTGATTCCATACCTGTGGTGACATCTCCTGGAATGTCCTCCTCCACCTCACTCTTACACGGGGGATCGCCCATCATCCTCTCTTCTTCATCCTCCACTTTAATATCAGTCAGATCTTCTCCCTGATTTGTCATCTGTAACAATTCAGTACAATACAGCAGACAGGTGGGAAATCTAACAGATCCACATAAGAGACCCCCACAATCTATGACCCCCCTATATAGATGTGTATAGGGCTCAGCTCCATCTACCTGAGGGTTCTCTGGGACCTTCTCCTCTGGACAGTCCTGGGAATACAGAGGACGGGGACATCTCCTCCTGGATCCATCTGTGGAGAATACATAGCCTCCATTACATGTCACTGCACACAGGTGTATACACTGCACATGACGGCTCTTACCTTGTGATATAAGAGGCTGGTGCTCCTCCATTACATGTCACTGCACACACGTGTATACACTGCACATGACGGCTCTTACCTTGTGATATAAGAGGCTGGGGCTCCTCCATTACATGTCACTGCACACACGTGTATACACTGCACATGACGGCTCTTACCTTGTGATATAAGAGGCTGGTGCTCCTCCATTACATGTCACTGCACACACGTGTATACACTGCACATGACGGCTCTTACCCTGTGATATAAGAGGCTGGGGCTCCTCCATTACATGTCACTGCACACACGTGTATACACTGCACATGACGGCTCTTACCTTGTGATATAAGAGGCTGGTGCTCCTCCATTACATGTCACTGCACACACGTGTATACACTGCACATGACGGCTCTTACCTTGTGATATAAGAGGCTGGTGCTCCTCCATTACATGTCACTGCACACACGTGTATACACTGCACATGACGGCTCTTACCTTGTGATATAAGAGGCTGGGGCTCCTCCATCATGGCCTCCTTGTACAGATCCTTGTGTCCTTCTATATACTCCCACTCCTCCATGGAGAAATAGACAGTGACATCCTGACACCTTATAGGAACCTGACAACACAATGACACCGTCATCACCCAGACCCCTCCAGTGCTGTTACTGGAGAATTTCCCAGCATTCCCAGCAGTGTCACCTCTCCAGTCAGCAGCTCCATCATCTTGTGGGTGAGTTCTAGGATCTTCTGCTCATGTATCAGGGGGTGAGGCTCTGTGATGGGGTGAGGGGTCCTGCTCCGCCCTCCTGACTCCTGGAGATGGATGATGGGAGTCACACAGTCCCCCGATGTCTTCTTCACTATTGTGTACTCCTGTGGATGGAGAGAGACACTTAGGGAATAAACCCTTCAGGGGCCATGTGCTCTCCTCCGGCCCTTTCCTCCTGGGTACAACGTGCCTACTTACCTTCTCATGGCTCCTACAACATGACTATTGGTCACTGGTCACATGACACATCACTCACCATATTGGGGGCTGATCTTCAGGTTCTCCATCACTTGGAAGGTCTGGAGGCCGTTCTACAGGACCCTGGACTCTTCCTATCACTTCCTATGATGGATTCTCCTTCCCGATGTCTGACTTGTTACAGAATACAATAAAGAGGAGAGAAATCTAGAAAAGTTTACCTCTCCGCTCAGCAGGGAGATGATCTCCAAGGTGAGGTCTAATATTCTTCTGCTGATCTCCTTCCTGTCCATCCTTGGTGGTCATTCAGGAGAAGAGGAGAGAACTGGAGGAGCTGGAGGCTTCTAGTACTGCAGGCGCCTTTATGAGAAGAGGAGAGGAAATCATCCAGGGGACAAGACCAGATGTCACCTCCAGAACCGCACTTCCTGAGCCTGGAGGGGCCCCGCTTCTCAGAGCCCCCACCACATGGATTCCAGGGGCCCCAACATGGAGATTTCTGGTGTCTCCACAGGAGATAAATGTCTGATAGATGCAGGTCCCACCTCTGGGCTGTGCTCAGCTGTGTCCAGAACTCCTAGAGAAGAGACTGGAGAGAGCTGAGCTCAGGCCGGGCCCCCACTCCATTCATTCTCCTTCTGGATGCAGGGGCCCCTCACCAGGACAGTCAGGAGCCAGTGAATGATGACAACCTCCACTCTCCCCACTACTACTCCCCCATCATACTAAGCTAAGGAGCAGAGAAGGATTCCTGTGTGTAATGGAGGAGAATCTCCAGAGGTGACATGTCTGAGCTCTCCACCACACTGTCTCCTCACAGCTCATCTTACCTGCAGGCTGGAGGAATGGCTGATACCAGAGAGAACAAGAGCCCTGACTACCGACCAGGACCTGCCCAGTATCTGCTGCACTGCCAGAGCTGAAGGACCTGGGGTGACATCACCAACATGTGATCAGTGCAGGGGGAGGGGTCAGTGGCTGAGATGATAAGAGGTGGGGAAGGACCTGTGATGATGTCACCATCATGTGATCAGTGCAGGGGGTGTGGTCAACAGTGGAGAAGATAAGAGGTGGGGAAGGACCTGTGATGACATCTCCATCATGTGATCAGTGTAGAGGTGGAGCGCTGGAGAGAACAGTTAGGCTACTTTCACACTGGCATTTTTGATGGATCCGGTAGGGTCCAGCGATAACGCTTACGTTACTGATAATACAACCGTCTGCATCTGTTATGAACGGATCCAGTTGTAATATCTTTAACATCGCTGGGACGGATCCGTCATGAGCTCCATTGAAAGTCAATGGAGGACGGATTTGTCACACCGAATGGATCCGTCCCCATTGACTTGCATTGGTCAGGAGGAATGCGTTTAGGAGCATTCCATTCTCTTCAGTTCAGTTTTGTCCCCATTGACAATGAATGGGGGCAAAACTGAAGCATTTTTTTTCCGGTATTGAGCCCCTATGACAGAACTCAATACCGGAAAAAGGTAACGCTAGTGTGAAAGTAGCCTTAGAAAAGAAGCTGTATTGACATCACAGTCATGGGATCAGTGCAGAGCTCGACGCTCAGCTATAGAGTGGATAAAATGTGAAGAACCTGAGATGATGGTCATGTGATATGAGGAGCAGAGCTTTTCTTCTTCTACAGATGAATGCAAGGAAATGTTCAGAGTTTCTCCTCTGGTATCCTATAATAACAGTCTGGACATGCTAGGAGTTGTAGTTCTCTCCTTGATATTAGGCATGAGCGAATCAAAGTCAATTCGCATAAAACTTCTTTAGAATATTGCACAGAGTGAGTGCTCTGTACAGTATTAGAATGTATTGGCTCCGATGAGCCAAAGTTATTACTTTGCGGTCTCGCAGGACTTCGAGTA
Source organism: Rhinella marina (assembly GCA_900303285.1). Taxonomy (NCBI): domain Eukaryota; kingdom Metazoa; phylum Chordata; class Amphibia; order Anura; family Bufonidae; genus Rhinella; species Rhinella marina. Next base: position 80,361 of record ONZH01001836.1, on the reverse strand, counting down.
ATAACTTCAGAAATTAATGTTTACTGTAAAAAGCATTTTCCCGAACTCGGGTTCAATATAAAGGTTTTTTACAGTAAAAAAATAATTCCCAAAGTTATTATCCGAAGTCTCCCGAGACTTCACAATGTAATGTGAAAGAAATTAAGTAGTTGATGAACGAAATTGTGCTAAGTTGTGTGTAATTATCCAATAGTCTCCATCTTCTGTATTAATCTCCACTTTAAAATAAATGAGTCACCATCTTTTTGATTTATTAACGTCGGCTCATCGGAGCCAATACATTCTAATACTGTGCGGATTGCTCGCTCCGTACAGTATTGAAACAAAGTTTTATGCAAATCGACCTCGGCCAAACGAGCCCTCATACGTCTGTGTGAACGGAAACATTTAAGCGTTACGGCTCCGGGAAAGCAGGCAACAAAAAATTGAAACGTGTTTGGTCAGGAAGGGGTTAATAAGCTGTGAAAATGAAGGACTGAGGTGACGTCCAGTCTGTAGTGCTTACGAACACTGATGGAGATGTCCACATAGCCACGGTGTGCACTTCACCTCCTTCCATCCCTCCAGTATCTTGTATCCGTCTCGATGGCGGTGCTTTACTGCCTTTGTTATCCAGGTCTGCACCTAAAAAAAAGCATGACCAAGACTTTCAACTACTACCCTGGCCCTCGCATCCCTCAGACTTGAACCCAATTGAGCATCTGTGGGACCACCGGTTCACTCTATGAATCCTCACCCACGCCCGATCGAGCAGCTGTGGGATACAGTACAGTCAGCATGGCTCCGGATACCTGTGACAACCTAAGCCACTCCCAGCCCATCTAGCTGCTGTCCGATGGTTACTCTAGGTATTTGCTGGTGATAATAGGACTTAATTGTGTATAAGCAGACGGCACTCTGGAGCGTTTGTCGATTTTGATGTCAAGTTTTGTAAAGTTGCATTATACTGATTGTTTGTCCGTATACTAACCTCTGCCAGTTAATTGGAGTTGACTCTTTGACTTGACTGACCTGACTTGACCTCAGTCTGATCACTCTTATTCAGCTTGTGCTGCCCATGCTGCCGTTTGCACCGTTTTTCAGATAGTACTAACTCTGCCTGTCCTGACCTTGGCTTGATTCTGACTCTGGTTTAGCCCACGTGAACTCTGTAACAGATTCGTACCACTTTGTTGCGGCATAGATTCCACTTGCCCACCCAAGCTGGGACTACAAGACGTGTTCAAGGTGCTTACAAATCAACACTGTTGTCAGGGACAACTACTCGAGTATCTGAACATGGTCTTCATGAGTCTGGATGCACTGACCAACTCAGCACCAGCTCAGTCACAGCAGCATGGTCCTGTCACGAACGTGTCAGGACATACTGACAGTTCTGCAACAGATAGCAGGAGGTCAGTGAGATTGGCAACACGTGGGTTAATCTGACAGGTTCTCCTTTGGTTATTTGTTGTTGCTGGCATTCACCACACCCTCCCCCTTCAGGTGTAGGTGTCTTTTCTATTAAGCCTTTCCTATTTAGTGTTGTTTCTCCCACCATCCCTTGCAGTTTATACTTTCTGTGGTATCTGTGGCCTGCTGGTGTGTGACTCTCTGTGGAGATCCCGTTGCTGCCATTAGCTTCAGGAAAGTTAAGTGTCCCTTTTGTATTTTTGTATTATTTGTGTGTTTCCCTTCCCTGTGTTTTGATGTTTAGGCCTGAGGGGAGACTACTGTTCGTCCGGGTCTTCAGGGCCCTTCAGGGACAGTTAGGGTCCCAGGTATCCAGCGTATGAACTTGCCTACCTTTAAGGCCTGTTTATACTGATAGTTAGCCAGTACTGGAGTCAGGGTTTCCATAGGAGGTGTCCATCTGCCTTCACTAGTTTCAGGCCTAATCCCATTTCCTTCCCCCCCCTCTCCCTCCTGCGCTTGGTGTGGAATCTTCCCCCCACATTGGAGCGTGACAGGTGCCTCCTCCAGCGATAGTGGAATGCATCTCACGCTGCCGCAATGCTATGATAGAGACCCAAAGACCTGTTGGACCTACGTGAACTTATGTACCATACATTGTGAACTGCAGGCTATTCAGTTCCCCACCGACCGTATTAAGGTTGCCTTCCTAGGGTTGCTTCTGTCCATCGAGCCACTAGATTGGGCTCTGGGAGAGAAAGGATCCACTGACTGGTAACCTTCAAGCTTTCCTGGAAATCTTCTGCATGGTGTTTGAGGAGCCTGGCTAGATAAGCTCTGCAGGATTGTCTCCACTCTGTCTTCACAAGGGCAACCTAACTGTCGGACAATACTCTATTTTTGTATACTGTCTTCAGTGCAGGTATCCTGCAACAATGAAGCTTTGGTGGTTGACTTTTGGGAAGGATTTGAAGGTCACATTAAAGACAAGTTGCAGAACAGGACCTTCCTGTAAGCCTTGACAACCTGATCTGCCTACCAATTGCATCAATTTATGCTTAAGGGAACATGTCAGGACATCAGCCCAAGAGAAGAGAATGGCACCTTCCTCCCAGAGCCCCATGCTCCTCTCTTCTCCATCCTCTCCAGGTGAGTCCCTGCTATCAGCTCTCCAAGGAGGAGCACCAGCACAGATGCGGCAGCGATCTGTGTCTATACTGCGGTGTCAAGGATTATTATGTCAGGATTTGTCCAGTAAAATCGGAATTCCAGTGTTGAGAGTGTATTGGAGAGACAATCCTAAGTGAAGATGTTCCTGTGTTCCTGTTTTGCGGTAACATCTTCTGCCCAGAACTTCTACTTTAACGCCATTTGTATCTGTTGTCACTTCTATATACTAAACTCATGTGGGATTACATCAAGGGAAACATTGAGGGAGGTGTTATTCTCAAGTCTCGCTCATTCTTCTGGCTGGGGCAAGATGGTTCTCTCAGACCCTGAACTTATTATCAAGGTTTATATAAGATTACTGTGAAGAACATGAACCCCTTGCTTCTGATCTCTGTGCTTTTTGACAGAATCCAAGTAGTGAAAAAGATAACAGAACAAAGACCCATTTTCTACCCTGCTTATATGACTAATTATATTCATCCGCAATTCAATTATGTTCATATGAAATTAACCATAGTAATCGGGATTGGTTGATAGTTGCCGCAACGTGAAAGCGATTCCAGTAATTTTTATAGTTTTTTCATATAACAAAGTTAATTGGTTTCAGACCATAAGAGACTGTGAACTTGGAACCAAAAGTAACCGTTTGAGTCCCTTCTTCTCTGTCACTGCAGTGATTATTGTGGAAAATTGCGGAATAGATGTGGACCCATTCACGCGGTCGTGTGAATGGGCCTTCAGACTGCATTTTACAACCTTTAAAGCTCTGCATGGAGCCCTTTCTAACCAACCACTAATCAAGAGATCCTTTAAGGTCTTATTTAAAGAAGAACTCCTGCAAATAAATGTATTCCATGTCCTGCTAGAAATGTACATGATGTAATCTGTAGTGAATGTCATTTTCTTACCAGTGTCTGTATTTGTGAGTTATATCTCCCTGATGCTTCTCATCTGTGTCATGTGACCAGCAATCAGACTCACCAGGTAACACAGCATCTTATGTGTGGACAGGAAGTCTATTTCTATATGTATTCCTATGGAAGCCTCACTCTGAGTCTCATAGGAATGAATAGAGCAGTAACTGGCTTCCTGTCCTGGCTCAGTTGGAGGTCAGAGAGTTGGTCACATGACCCAGCTACAATTAGAAGAGAGGGGATAACTCAAAAATACAGTCTCTGATGAGAAGATTGCCTTCACTACAGATTATATCATGCACCTTTCTAACAGGTCAGAGAATAAAGATTTTTGCGGGAGTTCTTCTTTAACCTAGATCCACTAGTTCCTTCACGGGATCTCTCTGTTCCTAACAATGTTATGGAACATCCCTTCAACCCTCTGGAAGAGGCTTCTTTAAGGTTTCTATCCTCGAAAGTATCATCTTTGGTTGCCATTGCTTTGGCGAAGATAGTTTCAGAGCTTCAATCTCTTTCTTGCAGACAGCCCCATCTGATAGTCCATCAAGATGGACTTACCTTAAGGACTATGCTATTTCTTCTTCCAAAAAGTGTCTTCAGATATTAATATTAATCAGGACATTCATTTGCCCTTCTTTTGTCAAATTCCACAGAGGAACTGCATTTACTGGACTTTCAGAGAACAGTCTGCCTTTACTTGCAAAAGAACCTTCCGGCTATCAGCCCAGTTGTTCATTAACTAGGAGGGTAACAGGAAAGGCGACAAAACTGGTAAGACTACACTTGCTGCTTGGGTAAAGAAAACAATTAAGTTTGCTTATGATAAGCAACATCTTCAACTTCTAGCTGGGGTTACAGTCCATTCAACTCGTTCAACAGCATTTTCCTGTTCAGAGAAGGGTGGAATATCATTTGATCAGATCTGCAAATCAGCAGTGGTCCTCATCATGTACTTTTACGAACCACTTCTAACAAATGTGTGGTAAAGTGCTGGAAGGGGTATATACAACCCCTGGCAAAAATGATGGAATCACCAGTGTCTAAGGATGTTCCTTCAGATCACAGACATGACAAAAATCTAAAGGCATTTCAAATGGCAACTTTCTGGCTTTAATAAATACTAAAAGAAATCAAGAAAAATAATTGTGGTCGCCAGTAACAGTTACATTATTAGAACAAGCACAGGGAATAAATTATGGAATCACTCAATTCTGAGGAAAAAAATATGGAATCATGAAAAACAAACAAATAAAATAACCCTCCAACACATCACTAGTACTTTGTTCACCACCTCTGGCTTTTATAACTGCTTGCAGTCTCTGAGGCATTGACTTAATGAGTGACAAATAGGACTCTTCATCAATCTGGCTCCAGCTTTCTCTGATTGCTGTTGCCGGATCAGCTTTGCAGGTTGGAGCCTTGTCATGGACCATTTTCTTTAACTTCCACCACAGATTTTCAATTGGGTTGAGATCCGGACTGTCTGCAGGCCATGACATTGACCTTATGTGTCTTTCTTCAAGGAATGTTTTCATAGTTTTTGCTCTATGGCGAGATGCATTATCATCTTGAAAAATGATTTCATCATCCCCAAACATCCTTTCCATAGATGGGATAAGAAAAGTGTCCAAAATGTCAATGTAAACCTGTGCATTTATTGAATATGTAATGACTTTTACCTGACATGCAGCCCCAGATCATCCATGTTTTCTTCAGACAGTCGTCTGCATAAATCTCTTTGGAACGGCACCAAACACAAGTTCCAGCATCATCACCTTGCCCAATGCAGATTGGAGATTCATCACTGAATATGACTTTCATCCAGTCATCCACAGTCCACCATTGTAACCTTGTTGTTTTCTCTTTAGGTGTTAGTGATGGTTCTTTTAGCTTTTCTGTATGTAAATCCCATTTCCTTTAGGCGGTTTCTTACAGTTCGGTCACAGACGTTGACTCCAGTTTCCTCCCATTTGTTTTCCAGGCATATTGCTTTAAGTTTTCTGTCCTGACGCTTTGATGTCTTCCTTGGTCTACCAGTATGCTTGCCTTTAACCACCTTCCCATGTTGTTTGTACTTGGTCCAGGTCTTAGACACAGCTGACTGTGAACAACCAACATCTTGTGCAGCACTGCCTGATGATTTACCCTCTTTAAGGAGTTTGATAATCCTCTCCTTTCCATTGACATCTCTGGTGTTGGAGCCATGATTCATGTCCGTCCACTTGTTGCTCTCCGAGGTGTGATCACTGCTTTTTACCTGGATACTAACGAGCAGATTTAATCTGATGCAGGCTTTATTGTTTGTAATGAAAATTTGCAGGGTGATTCCATATTTTTTTCCTCAGAATTGAGTGATTCCATAATTTATTCCCGGTGCTTGTTCTAAAAATGTAACTGTTACCGGCGACCACAATTATTTTTCTTCATTTCTTTTAGTATTTCTTAAAGCCAGAAAGTTGCCATTTGAAATGCCTTTAGATTTTTGTCATGTCTGTGATCTGAAGAAACGTCCTCAGAGACTGGTGATTCCATCATTTTTGCCAGGGGTTGTATTTCACCCAGAGTCTTAAGCTGAGTGCGATTAGAGAATCTAGAAGGCTATGTTGTCTCAGCAAAGCACAGATTATTTGAGCCTTTGTTCTGGGTTGGATTTTTTTTTTTTTGACTGGTAGGTAGGTTTGGTAGTGGAACCTTCCATTCCACACCCTAACTCCAGTATGGCTATTCCCCCTAACCTGAAGAGATCCCAGGTGAATCTATAGCCCCCTCAGAGCTTCAGACAAGGTCAGAGTCTGCTGGCTATCTGACTGTGAGGCTGTGCAAATCCAAATCCTCCTCACAAGCTGAAAGCTTACATGAGAGAGGCGCTTTCTGTATTATGCCTCTTTCACACGTCAGTGTTTAGGGTCAGTGATTTTCATCAGTGATTGGAGCCTCCACAGATATAAGGGAAAGATTTTTATTATTTTATTTTGATGTTTGTTGTTAAGCTTTATGTGCCGTGGATTCACCCAAGTGAAGAGTAGAAAATAAAGCATTATTTGGACTTTTAACCCCCAAAGTCTGAGAGTCTGTCAATGCCGACCCCACCACAAGTCCACAATCCCTTACACATTAGACTGTATTATCTGCTGCTCATGATTCAGCCTTTGGCAGACAAGTTCTCTCTAGCGCTGCGTTTTCATAGCCCACCCATGTTTGATACTGCTTTTCAAACCCTTTTATGTGTGCTGTCTGAAGGAGGAGAAAATTTGCTTACCAAAATGTTTCTTTCCTTGAGTCCAAAGGCAGCAAAAATAACCCTACCTAATAAATGCATGTTTGTGTATAGGGGCTTTTATGTTGTTTAATGGTCCTTGTTATTTGAACTATTGGTCTTAAATGGGAGGAGCTAGACATTAAACCTTTGTGTGTGCTGCCTTGGACTCAAGGAAAGAAACATTTTGGTAAGCAGATTTTCTCTATTCATTAATTTGGAGCACTAGATGAAAGAAGGCCTGTAGTGATTATCTACAGATCTAAAGGGAACTACTTTAACACCATCTATATATCCATCAGTTCCAGTATCTAGATATGTTTACCATTAGGTCTGTTTCACATCTGCGCTAAAACAGATCCAGAAGGCTGCTCCTGCCAGGAACAGCCTTCTGGATCGGTGAATAGCGGGCACTACCGTGCTCTGTCAGGATACTGTCCGTCCCCATTCACTATAATGGGGAACGGTGGAGATTTGGCCACTACCTGGCAAACGTGGAAGTGGACAAAAACTTCTGAGTGCAGCGGTATTTGTCTGCCCACTCCTCAGCATATTTGCCAGGTTGTGGCCAGATCTCTGCTGGTCCCCATTATGGGTAGCGCCTGGTATTCAGTGATCCGTCAGGCTGTTCCCCACCATAACAACCTGTCCGATCTGCATAATGCACATTTGAAACAGCCCTTAAACCTCAGGAATGTACATATGGGGTTAATTATCACAGATCACCCGGTCAGATAAATCAGTGATATAGTCATCATGTCACCAATATCACTGTCTCCGCACAGGAGGGTTAGTCTGTAGGAGCAATGAAGGTCACAGCGCGAGGAGGAAATATAATATGAGCCAAGAAGACAATGTCTGTCCGTGGACACCTTTGAACATCTATAAAGGTCTTGTATGTGTCTTCAATAAATCACAGTAAGCTTGAATCAAACAGTGTCTGTGCCTCAAGTAGTCAGCGCGCTGCATCTAAATGGGAACCATCTGGCAGAACGGGAGGCCTAAGCCTTAACCTAAATTATTTCCCAACGGCATCAGGATGTAAACAAGGCCCTTCTTTTCTTCTTTCTTCTTTTTTCCATAGTTGACCTCAGAGAAATATAAATTTGTCATCTGGGAGATCCAGGATAATTCCACCCCAAAATAAACCCTCTTATTGGCTGTTTAAAAAAGAACTCCCACAAAAAATGTTATTCTCTGACCTGTTAGAAAGGTGCATGATGTAATCTATAGTGAATGTAATCTTATTAGAGACTGTATTTGTGAGTTATCCCCTCTCTTCTAATTGTAGCTGGGTCATGTGACCAACTCCCTGACCTCCAACTGACCCAGGACAGGAAGCCAGTTACTTCTCTATTCATTTCTATGAGACTCAGAGTGAGGCTCCCATAGGAATACATAGAGAAATAGACTTCCTGTCCACACATAAGATGCTGTGTTATCTGGTGAGTCTGACTGCTGGTCACATGACACAGATGAGAAACATCAGGGAGATATAACTCACAAATACAGCCACTGGTAAAAAAAAAAAAACGACATTCTCTACAGATTACATCATGTACCTTTCTAGCAGGACATGGAATAAACATTTTTGTGGGAGTTCTTCTTTAAGGTCCATAATTAATCTAATTAGGTAAAACCTTATCAATTCTAAAATTCAGAAGTTCGCCTTGAATGTTACCAAAACCTCTGCCTGCACTGAATTCAAACTTTGTCAATTAATTTGGGACAATCAAGGAGAAGAGAGATAGACACACACAGAAAAAGAGACTTTTGCAGGCAGTCAGAGCACTTTAGTTGCAGGTAGAATTTATTTAGACCCAAATCTAATTACATGAATGATACTGATAAATCAGACCCAAAAGGAATTTTGAGATATTTACTTATCTCTAAACCTAATATGATAAAATATCTGAAATTGGCTTCTCACCTGTGTGAATTCTAAAATGTTTAACAAGTTTTAATTTATCTGAAAAGCACTTCCCACATTCTGAACAACAATATGGCGTCTCTCCTGTGTGACTTCTCTGATGTTTAACAAGATATGATTTCCGTGTAAAACATTTCTCACATTCAGAACATGAAAATGGCTTCTCTCCAGTGTGACTTCTCTCATGTGTAACAAGGTCTGTTTTTTGTCTAAAACATTTACCACATTCTGGACACGAATACGGTTTTTCCCCTGTGTGAACACTCTGATGTTTAACAAGATATGATTTCCGTATAAAACATTTCCCACATTCTAAACATGAATATGGCTTCTCTCCTGTGTGACTTCTCTGATGTATAACCAGCTGAGATTTAAATTGAAAACCTTTCCCACATTCTGAACAGAAATATGGCTTCTCTCCTGTGTGACTTCTCTCGTGTGTAACAAGATATGATTTCCTTGTAAAACATTTCCCACATTCTGAACATGAGTACGGCTTCTCTCCTGTGTGACGCCTCTCATGTATAAGAAGATGTGATTTAAATAGAAAACATTTCCCACATTCTGAACATGAATATGGCTTCTCTTCTGTATGCATTCTTTCATGTGTAACAAGATCTGATTTTTGTGTAAAGCATTTCTTACATTCAGAACATGAAAACAGCCTCTTTCCTTTGTGAATTTTTTGATGTGTAAGGAGATTTGATTTTTGTGTAAAACATTTCCCACATTCTGAACATGAATACGGCTTCTCTCCTGTGTGAAATCTCTGATGTTTAACAAGACTTGATTTTTGTGTAAAGCACTTCTCACATTCCGAACATGAATATAGCTTCTCTCCAGTGTGAATTCTCTCATGTGTAACAAGATTGTATTTTTCTGTAAAACATTTCCCACATTCTGAACATGAATATGGTTTCTGCCCTGTGTGAAATCTCCGATGTTTAAAAAGACTTGATCTTTGTGCAAAATATTTCCCACATTCTGAACATGAATACGGTTTTTCCCCTGTGTGACTTTTCTTATGTGCAACAAGATAAGAATTCCGTGTAAAACATTTCCCACAATCTGAACATGAAAATATCTTCTCTCCTGTGTGACTTCTCTCATGAGCATCAAGAATTGATTTCCTTGTAAAGCATTTCCCACATTCTGAACATGAAAATGGCTTCTCTCCTGTGTGTCTTCTTTCATGTCTAACAATCTGGGATTTATACGTAAAACATTTTCCACATTGTGAACAGGAGTATGGCTTCTCTCCTGTTTGAATTCTTCTGTGTGTAGAAAGACCTGAGCCTTTTGGCAACTCTTTACTACACTGAAATCTTTCACCCCCTTTCTGACCTGTACTTGTAACAATCTGTGATTGGTCAGGAGAAGGTTCCTCATGATTAGGAGGATTATATGACAGATCTGTACTGTGAAGTCCTGGATGTACATAAATGGTAATGAGATTTTCTCCTGAAGAACGCTGCATGATATCTTCATCTTCTTCTTTATAATCTAGTAACATGACGTTTCCCTCAGAATTCTTACTGGGATTTCCTGTTAAGATAAAAATTTAAACTGTTTTCTTTCCAAACTACAGAGAAGACAATAATAACATTGCTATTAGGTATTGATGTATTTCTGGAGGGTAATAATATTAAAGGTTATAGTTACTAGAGAGGGGTCATTGATCCAGGGAGTAATTCTGATTCCTGATTGGAGTCGGGAAGGAATTTTTTCCCCTAAAGTGAGGAAAATTGGCTTCTACCTCACAGGGTTTTTTTTCCTTCCTCTGGATCAACTTGTAGGATAACAGGGAGAACTGGATGGACAGAGGGCTTTTTTTGGCCTTATAAACTATGTTACTATGTTACTATTAGACTGGGAGTAGATCCAGAAGGAATGAGAAGCATAAGACATTAATTTTAAATCCATTCTTGGCTTTGTCTAAAAAATATGCATGTGCGATCCCATCCTTATAAAGCTTTCCATAACTTCCTGACAAAGGTCCATTAATCTGGTTTACACCTGATGGTGACTTTTATTACATACAGTAAATCAAAACTTGATAACATTAAAAATTTGAAAAGTCCAACCTTGTCTGACAGCTAGCCCTGGATTCTGCCAACACTTTTTGTCCTGCTACATCAGCTGGGCATAACTTCAATACAAGTTCACGTCAAAGGATCTGTCACCACATTCCTCAATCATTCACCACTAAATAAATCTTAGATCTGATGACGTAGAGGAATCCATGCCATAATGTCCACCTAGAGCTTAGTTCACAGTGCACCTCCTATCTCGTTGCTGCACATATGTCAGACTGCTCAGTACAAGCTAAAGTTTCCCTGGCGATTTAGTGAGAGAGTGCCAGTGTTCCAGCAGCAGTGTCCTCAGAAAGGGAATGAGTATAGCTCATGAATACAGGACACATAAGTAATCTCACTTCCGAGCTGGACTATCCAGTCTAAAATACTCATTTAAATATCAGCCATTCTGACATGGAATTTCAAAGTAAGGACACTGGCCTCATCTCATCTCGTCTAAGAGATCTAGTCAATACTACACGCAGTTTGTATTGAGAAATCTAGTGAGATATCCACTTTAATACTGCTCTGTACAATCTGATCATGGCCACAGTATACAGTTGGGGTATGTTCAAGCCGCGGACGCTGTCAAAATCTGCTGCGTACTCCAAGGCAGAAACTGCCACTGTTGTTCATTTTGAAAGCCACAGTCCCACTCACGGCTTAGCTGGGAGGAGACCTCAGAGAAGTAAGCACAGCCTAAAAGAGACCTAACAATAGTAATCACTATATACATCTAGAAAGTGTATATATGCGGTGACAGGACCAGGGGAAAAGTGTTTGAGGGAGTGTATATATCACCCAGGTGTCTGTCTTACTTGTAGAAAGAGTATATAGGGAGTAGGAAAGATGGGTGTGTCCCTAGTCTATTTATCCACTCTCGGCATTAGTCATGATTCTGGCTAATCACCAGCAGAGTGGAGATCCAATTAAAAGTTCACTCACATGTGCTAAGTGGCCAAAGCAAAGAACATTTAACTAGAAATGTACAAGATGAGAGACAGTCTCTAGCCTGGATACAAGATGAGATACAGCCTGTAGCCTGGATACAAGATGAGATACAGCCTCTAGCCTGGATACAGGATGAGATACGGCCTGTAGTCTGGATACAAGATGAGATACGGCCTCTAGCCTGGATACAAGATGAGATACGGCCTCTAGCCTAGATACAAGATGAGATACGGCCTCTAGCCTGGATACACAATGAGATAGGCCTCTAGCCTGGACACAAGATGAGATACGGCCTCTAGCCTGCACACAAGATGAGATACGGTCTCTAGCCTGGATACAAGATGAGATACGGCCTCTAGCCTGGATACAAGATGAGATACAACCTCTAGCCTGGATACAAGATGAGATACGGCCTCTAGCCTGGGTACAAGATGAGATACGGCCTCTAGCCTGGATACAAGTTGAGATACGGCCTCTAGCCTGGATACAAGATGAGATACGGCCTCTAGCCTGGATACAAGATGAGATACGGCCTCTAGCCTGGATACAAGATGAGATACGGCCTCTAGCCTGGATACAAGATGAGATACGGCCTCTAGCCTGGGTACAAGATGAGATACGGCCTCTAACCTGGATACAAGATGAGATACGGCCTCTAGCCTAGATACAAGATGAGATACGGCCTCTAGCCTGGATACACAATGAGATAGGCCTCTAGCCTGGACACAAGATGAGATACGGCCTCTAGCCTGCACACAAGATGAGATACGGTCTCTAGCCTGGATACAAGATGAGATACGGCCTCTAGCCTGGATACAAGATGAGATACAACCTCTAGCCTGGATACAAGATGAGATACGGCCTCTAGCCTGGGTACAAGATGAGATACGGCCTCTAGCCTGGATACAAGTTGAGATACGGCCTCTAGCCTGGATACAAGATGAGATACGGCCTCTAGCCTGGATACAAGATGAGATACGGCCTCTAGCCTGGATACAAGATGAGATACGGCCTCTAGCCTGGGTACAAGATGAGATACGGCCTCTAGCCTGGATACAAGATGAGATACGGCCTCTAGCCTGGATACAGATGAGATACGGCCTCTGGCCTGGATACAAGATGAGATACGGCCTCTAGCCTGGATACAAGATGAGATACGGCCTCTAGCCTGGATAACAAGATGAGATACGGCCTCTAGCCTGGATACAAGATGAGATACGGCCTCTAGCCTGGATACAAGATGAGATACGGCCTCTAGCCTGGATTCAAGATGAGATACGGCCTCTAGCCTGGATACAAGATGAGATTACGGCCTCTAGCCTGGATACAAGATGAGATACGGCCTCTAGCCTGGATACAAGATGAGATACGGCCTCTAGCCTGGATACAAGATGAGATACGGCCTCTAGCCTGGATACAAGATGAGATACGGCCTCTAGCCTGCATACAAGATGAGATACGGCCTCTAGCCTGGATACAAGATGAGATACGGCCTCTAGCCTGGATACAAGATGAGATACAGCCTCTAGCCTGGATACAAGATGAGATACAGCCTCCAGCCTGGATACAAGATGAGATACAGCCTCCAGCCTGGATACAAGATGAGATACGGCCTCTGGCCTGGATACAAGATGAGATACAGCCTCTAGCCTGGATACAAGATGAGATACAGCCTCTAGCCTGGATACAAGATGAGATACGGCCTCTGGCCTGAATACAAGATGAGATACGGCCTCTGGCCTGGATACAAGATGAGATACGGCCTCTAGCCTGGATACAAGATGAGATACGGCCTCTGGCCTGAATACAAGATGAGATACGGCTTCTGGCCTGGATACAAGATGAGATACGGCCTCTGGCCTGGATACAAGATGAGATACGGCCTCTGGCCTGGATACAAGATGAGATACGGCCTCTGGCCTGGATACAAGATAAGATACGGCCTCTAGTCTGGATACAAGATGAGATACGACCTCTAGCCTGGACACAAGATGAGATACGGCCTCTAGCCTGGATACAAGATGAGATACAGGCTCTAGCCTGGATACAAGATGAGATACAGGCTCTAGCCTGGATACAAGATGAGATACGGCCTCTAGCCTGGATACAAGATGAGATACAGGCTCTAGCCTGGATACAAGATGAGGTACGGCCTCTAGCCTGGATACAAGATGAGATACTGCCTCTAACCTGGATACAAGATGAGATACGGCCTCTAGCCTGGATACAAGATGAGATACGGCCTCTAGCCTGGATACACAATGAGATACGGCCTCTAGCCTGGACACAAGATGAGGTACGGCCTCTAGCCTGGATACAAGATGAAATACTGCCTCTAACCTGGATACAAGATGAGATACGGCCTCTAGCCTGGATACAAGATGAGATACGGCCTCTAGCCTGGATACAAGATGAGATACAGGCTCTAGCCTGGATACAAGATGAGGTACGGCCTCTAGCCTGGATACAAGATGAGATACTGCCTCTAACCTGGATACAAGATGAGATACGGCCTCTAGCCTGGATACAAGATGAGATACGGCCTCTAGCCTGGATACACAATGAGATACGGCCTCTAGCCTGGACACAAGATGAGATACGGCCTCTAGCCTGCACACAAGATGAGATACGGCCTCTAGCCTGGATACAAGATGAGATACGGCCTCTAGCCTGGATACAAGATGAGATACAACCTCTAGCCTGGATACAAGATGAGATACGGCCTCTAGCCTGGATACAAGATGAGATACGGCCTCTAGCCTGGATACAAGATGAGATACATCCTCTAGCCTGGATACAAGATGAGATACGGCCTCTAGCCTGGTTACAAGATGAGATACGACCTCTAGCCTGGTTACAAGATGAGATACGACCTCTAGCCTGGACACAAGATAAGATACGACCTCTAGCCTAGATACAAGATGAGATACGGCCTCTAGCCTGGATACAAGATGATATACGGCCTCTAGCCTAGATACAAGATGAGATACGGCCTCTAGCCTGGATACAAGATGAGATACGGCCTCTAGCCTAGATACAAGATGAGATACGGCCTCTAGCCTGGATACAAGATGAGATACGGCCTCTAGCCTGGACACAAGATGAGATATGGCCTCTAGCCTGGATACAAGATGAGATACGGCCTCTAGCCTGGATACAAGATGAGATACAGGCTCTAGCCTGGATACAAGATGAGGTACGGCCTCTAGCCTGGATACAAGATGAGATACTGCCTCTAACCTGGATACAAGATGAGATACGGCCTCTAGCCTAGATACAAGATGAGATACGGCCTCTAGCCTGGATACACAATGAGATACGGCCTCTAGTCTGGACACAAGATGAGATATGGCCTCTAGCCTGGATACAAGATGAGATACGGCCTCTAGCCTGCACACAAGATGAGATACGGTCTCTAGCCTGGATACAAGATGAGATACGGCCTCTAGCCTGGATACAAGATGAGATACAACCTCTAGCCTGGATACAAGATGAGATACGGCCTCTAGCCTGGATACAAGATGAGATACATCCTCTAGCCTGGATACAAGATGAGATACGGCCTCTAGCCTGGTTACAAGATGAGATACGACCTCTAGCCTGGTTACAAGATGAGATACGACCTCTAGCCTGGACACAAGATAAGATACGACCTCTAGCCTAGATACAAGATGAGATACGGCCTCTAGCCTGGATACAAGATGAGATACGGCCTCTAGCCTAGATACAAGATGAGATACGGCCTCTAGCCTGGATACAAGATGAGATACGGCCTCTAGCCTAGATACAAGATGAGATACGGCCTCTAGCCTGGACACAAGTTATGTCATATACTGACCCCCATAACTTTTTTTAGGATTCTTTACGGCAGTGATTTTCAACCAGTGTGCCTCCAGCTGTTGCAAAACTACAACTCCCACCATGCCCTTCTGTAGGCTGATAGCTGTAGGCTGCCTGGGCATGATGGGAGTTGTAGTTTTGCAACAGCTGGAGGCACACTGGTTGAAAATCACTGCTTTACGGTAAGATCAGTGAGACTATGGACTCTTTACTGTAAGAGCAGTGAGACTATGGACTCTTTACTGTAAGAGCAGTGAGACTATGGACTCTTTACGGTAAGAGCAGTGAGACTATGGACTCTTTACGGTAAGAGCAGTGAGACTATGGACTCTTTACGGTAAGAGCAGTGAGACTATGGACTCTTTACGGTAAGAGCAGTGAGACTATGGACTCTTTACGTAGAGCAGTGAGACTATGGACTCTTTACTGTAAGAGCAGTGAGACTATGGACTCTTTACTGTAAGAGCAGTGAGACTATGGACTCTTTACTGTAAGAGCAGTGAGACTATGGACTCTTTACTGTAAGAGCAGTGAGACTATGGACTCTTTACTGTAAGAGCAGTGAGACTATGGACTCTTTACTGTAAGAGAAGTGAGACTATGGACTCTTTACTGTAAGAGCAGTGAGACTATGGACTCTTTACTGTAAGAGAAGTGAGACTATGGACTCTTTACTGTAAGAGCAGTGAGACTATGGACTCTTTACTGTAAGAGCAGTGAGACTATGGACTCTTTACTGTAAGAGCATTGAGACTATGGACTCTTTACGGTAAGAGCAGTGAGACTATGGATTCTTTACGGTAAGAGCATTGAGACTATGGACTCTTTACGGTAAGAGCATTGAGACTATGGACTCTTTACGGTAAGAGCATTGAGACTATGGACTCTTTACTGTAAGAGCAGTGAGACTATGGACTCTTTACTGTAAGAGCAGTGAGACTATGGACTCTTTACGGTAAGAGCAGTGAGACTATGGACTCTTTACTGTAAGAGCAGTGAGACTATAGACTCTTTACTGTAAGAGCAGTGAGACTATGGAACTCTCTCCCTGAGGAGGTGGTGATGGTGAGTTCAGTATAAGAGATCAGGAGGGGCCTGGATGTATTTCTGGAGGTAATAATATTACAGGTTATAGTTACTAGAGAGGGGTCGTTGATCCAGGGAGTTATTCTGATGTCTGACTGGAGTTGGGAAGGAATTTTTTTCCCATAAAGTGAGGAAAATTGGCTTCTACCTCACAGGGGTTTTTTTGCCTTCCTCTGGAACAACTTGCCGGATAACAGGCCGACCTGGATGGACAGAGGGATTTTTTTGGCCTTATAAACTATGTTACTATATTATATCTATGGAGCTGTGTTAGGGATCATTTTTTTGAAGGGCGATCTGTAGTACTTTTTGATACGATTCTGGGTTGCGTATGACTTTTTGATCTCTTTTTATTTAATTGTTGTTGGGAGGTGAAGCGACCAAAAAATGCTGAATTGGTGCTAAATAGAAAAGTCAGTATATTCCAGTGTACTGCCACCTGCAGGCCTGCACTGGAATATACCTGTTAAAGGCCTGATCGTCTACAGCAGACTAAGGCCTTTTACAGTTAATAAATGGCGCCTCCGACTGGTGCATTTTATACCTGGATTTTCAGCTCTCAGATGTCGTGGTCACATTTGGGGTTAAAAAACGTCTGTGATCAGCATTATCACAACCACAATCCTAAAGCTGCAAGAAAATCCAACAGATTCTTTGTGATTCAGAGGTCACAGCACATACGTGACTCGCTTGGGACCCCACTTATTTGTATGGGATCACTACTACACGGCGATCCTGGCCGCAACTAATGTACCGTAATCTAAAGGGGTTGTGTAGCTTTTTCGACTTTTCTGACTGTCGGCCCTAGCCTGTTGTACCTGTTGAAAAAACTCATGCTCATCTGCTCCAGGCCCTCTGTTCTGTCTCCTTTCAGTGGTCTTCTGGTCACCGTCCTATAAACTCAGACAGATGGGGTCACGTGCACCTCTCCAGCCAAAAAATGGCCTTAGTGGCGATGATCCAGCAGAACGTGACCTAGCAGTGACATGTAGCATGGACACACATCACCACTGAGGTCAGTCATTGGCTGCAGAGGTACGTGTGACCCCCCCCTCTGTCCAGAAAGTTTACAGGACAAGGACTAGACAACTGCTGAAGGAAGCCAAGGAGCCGGAACAGAGCAACCTCTCTAATAGAAGGGTTTGTAAGCCTTGGCAATCAGTTTCTCCATTCCTGATTCCATACCTGTGGTGACATCTCCTGGAATGTCCTCCTCCACCTCACTCTTACACGGGGGATCGCCCATCATCCTCTCTTCTTCATCCTCCACTTTAATATCAGTCAGATCTTCTCCCTGATTTGTCATCTGTAACAATTCAGTACAATACAGCAGACAGGTGGGAAATCTAACAGATCCACATAAGAGACCCCCACAATCTATGACCCCCCTATATAGATGTGTATAGGGCTCAGCTCCATCTACCTGAGGGTTCTCTGGGACCTTCTCCTCTGGACAGTCCTGGGAATACAGAGGACGGGGACATCTCCTCCTGGATCCATCTGTGGAGAATACATGGCCTCCATTACATGTCACTGCACACACGTGTATACACTGCACATGACGGCTCTTACCTTGTGATATAAGAGGCGGGGGCTCCTCTATTACATGTCACTGCACACACGTGTATACACTGCACATGACGGCTCTTACCTTGTGATATAAGAGGCTGGTGCTCCTCCATTACATGTCACTGCACACACGTGTATACACTGCACATGACGGCTCTTACCTTGTGATATAAGAGGCTGGTGCTCCTCCATTACATGTCACTGCACACACGTGTATACACTGCACATGACGGCTCTTACCTTGTGGTATAAGAGGCTGGTGCTCCTCCATTACATGTCACTGCACACACGTGTATACACTGCACATGACGGCTCTTACCTTGTGATATAAGAGGCTGGTGCTCCTCCATTACATGTCACTGCACACACGTGTATACACTGCACATGACGGCTCTTACCTTGTGATATAAGAGGCTGGGGCTCCTCCATTACATATCACTGCACACACGTGTATACACTGCACATGACGGCTCTTACCTTGTGATATAAGAGGCTGGTGCTCCTCCATTACATGTCCACTGCACACAGGTGTATACACTGCACATGACGGCTCTTACCTTGTGATATAAGAGGCTGGTGCTCCCTCCATTACATGTCACTGCACACACATGTATACACTGCACATGACGGCTCTTACCTTGTGATATAAGAGGTGGTGTTCCTCCATTACATGTCACTGCACCACGTGTATACACTGCACATGACGGCTCTTACCTTGTGATATAAGAGGCTGGTGCGCCTCCATTACATATCACTGCACACACGTGTATACACTGCACATGACGGCTCTTACCTTGTGATATAAGAGGCTGGTGCTCCTCCATTACATATCACTGCACACACGTGTATACACTGCACATGACGGCTCTTACCTTGTGATATAAGAGGCTGGTGCTCCTCCATTACATGTCACTGCACACACGTGTATACACTGCACATGACGGCTCTTACCTTGTGATATAAGAGGCTGGTGCTCCTCCATTACATATCACTGCACACACGTGTATACACTGCACATGACGGCTCTTACCTTGTGATATAAGAGGCCGGTGCTCCTCCATTACATGTCACTGCACACACGTGTATACACTGCACATGACGGCTCTTACCTTGTGATATAAGAGGCTGGTGCTCCTCCATTACATATCACTGCACACACGTGTATACACTGCACATGACGGCTCTTACCTTGTGATATAAGAGCTGGTGTTCCTCCATTACATATCACTGCACACACGTGTATACACTGCACATGACGGCTCTTACCTTGTGATATAAGAGGCTGGTGCTCCTCCATTACATCTCACTGCACACACGTGTATACACTGCACATGACGGCTCTTACCTTGTGATATAAGAGGCTGGTGCTCCTCCATTACATGTCACTGCACACACGTGTATACACTGCACATGACGGCTCTTACCTTGTGATATAAGAGGCTGGGGCTCCTCCATCATGGCCTCCTTGTACAGATCCTTGTGTCCTTCTATATACTCCCACTCCTCCATGGAGAAATAGACAGTGACATCCTGACACCTTATAGGAACCTGACAACACAATGACACCGTCATCACCCAGACCCCTCCAGTGCTGTTACTGGAGAATTTCCCAGCATTCCCAGCAGTGTCACCTCTCCAGTCAGCAGCTCCATCATCTTGTGGGTGAGTTCTAGGATCTTCTGCTCATGTATCAGGGGGTGAGGCTCTGTGATGGGGTGAGGGGTCCTGCTCCGCCCTCCTGACTCCTGGAGATGGATGATGGGAGTCACACAGTCCCCCGATGTCTTCTTCACTATTGTGTACTCCTGTGGATGGAGAGAGACACTTAGGGAATAAACCCTTCAGGGGCCATGTGCTCTCCTCCGGGCCCTTTCCTCCTGGGTACAACGTGCCTACTTACCTTCTCATGGCTCCTACAACATGACTATTGGTCACATGACACATCACTCACCATATTGGGGGCTGATCTTCAGGTTTTCCATCACTTGGAAAGTCTGGAGGCCGTTCTACAGGACCCTGGACTCTTCCTATCACTTCCTATGATGGATTCTCCTTCCCGATGTCTGACTTGTTACAGAATACAATAAAGAGGAGAGAAATCTAGAAAAGTTTACCTCTCCGCTCAGCAGGGAGATGATCTCCAAGGTGAGGTCTAATATTCTTCTGCTGATCTCCTTCCTGTCCATCCTTGGTGGTCATTCAGGAGAAGAGGAGAGAACCGGAGTAGTTGGAGTTCAGAAATGAAGAAAAGAAGAGTTGGTGAAGGACCTATGATGATGTCAGCATAATGTGATCAGTGCATTAATGGCTGAGACCGGTCCCTGCACTGATCACATGTTGGTGACATCATCAAAAGGCCTTCACCACCTGAACTCTCCACTGCTGAGCACCGCCCCCTGCACTGATCACATGATGGTGACATCACCCCAGGTCCTTCAGCTCTGGCAGTGCAGCAGATACTGGGCAGGTCCTGGTCGGTAGTCAGGGCTCTTGTTCTCTCTGGTATCAGCCATTCCTCCAGCCTGTAGGTAAGATGAGCTGTGAGGAGACAGTGTGGTGGAGAGCTCAGACATGTCACCTCTGGAGATTCTGCTCCATTACACACAAGGAATCCTTCTCCGCTCCTCAGCTTAGTATGATGGGGGGAGTAGTAGTGGGGGTTGTCATCATTCGCTGGCCCCTGGCTGTCCTGGTGAGGGGCCCCTGCATCCAGGAGGAGAATGAATGGAGCGGGGGCCCGGCCTGAGCTCAGCTCTCTCCAGTCTCTTCTCTAGGAGTTCTGGACACAGCTGAGCACAGCCCAGAGGTGGGACCTGCATCTATCAGACATTTATCTCCTGTGGAGCCACCAGAAATCTCCATGTTGGGGCCCCTGGAATCCATGTGGTGGGGGCTCTGAGAAGTGGGGCCCCTCCAGGCTCAGGAAGTGCGGTTCTGGAGGTGACATCTGGTCTTGTCCCCTGGATGATTTCCTCTCCTCTTCTCATAAAGGCGCCTGCAGTACTAGAAGCCTCCAGCTCCTCCAGTTCTCTCCTCTTCTCCTGAATGACCACCAAGGATGGACAGGAAGGAGATCAGCAGAAGAATATTAGACCTCACCTTGGAGATCATCTCCCTGCTGAGCGGAGAGGTAAACT
Organism: Rhinella marina; assembly: GCA_900303285.1. Classification (NCBI taxonomy): domain Eukaryota; kingdom Metazoa; phylum Chordata; class Amphibia; order Anura; family Bufonidae; genus Rhinella; species Rhinella marina. The sequence continues at coordinate 59,041 of ONZH01001836.1, read as the reverse complement.
TTTCTAGATTTCTCTCCTCTTTATTGTATTCTGTAACAAGTCAGACATCGGGAAGGAGAATCCATCATAGGAAGTGATAGGAAGAGTCCAGGGTCCTGGAGAACGGCCTCCAGACCTTCCAAGTGATGGAGAACCTGAAGATCAGCCCCCAATATGGTGAGTGATGTGTCATGTGACCAGTGACCAATAGTCATGTTGTAGGAGCCATGAGAAGGTAAGTAGGCACGTTGTACCCAGGAGGAAAGGGCCGGAGGAGAGCACATGGCCCCTGAAGGGTTTATTCCCTAAGTGTCTCTCTCCATCCACAGGAGTACACAATAGTGAAGAAGACATCGGGGGACTGTGTGACTCCCATCATCCATCTCCAGGAGTCAGGAGGGCGGAGCAGGACCCCTCACCCCATCACAGAGCCTCACCCCCTGATACATGAGCAGAAGATCCTAGAACTCACCCACAAGATGATGGAGCTGCTGACTGGAGAGGTGACACTGCTGGGAATGCTGGGAAATTCTCCAGTAACAGCACTGGAGGGGTCTGGGTGATGACGGTGTCATTGTGTTGTCAGGTTCCTATAAGGTGTCAGGATGTCACTGTCTATTTCTCCATGGAGGAGTGGGAGTATATAGAAGGACACAAGGATCTGTACAAGGAGGCCATGATGGAGGAGCCCCAGCCTCTTATATCACAAGGTAAGAGCCGTCATGTGCAGTGTATACACGTGTGTGCAGTGATATGTAATGGAGGAGCCCCAGCCTCTTATATCACAAGGTAAGAGCCGTCATGTGCAGTGTATACACGTGTGTGCAGTGATATGTAATGGAGGAGCCCCAGCCTCTTATATCACAAGGTAAGAGCCGTCATGTGCAGTGTATACACGTGTGTGCAGTGACATGTAATGGAGGAGCCCCAGCCTCTTATATCACAAGGTAAGAGCCGTCATGTGCAGTGTATACACGTGTGTGTAGTGATATGTAATGGAGGAGCACCAGCCTCTTATATCACAAGGTAAGAGCCGTCATGTGCAGTGTATACACGTGTGTGCAGTGACATGTAATGGAGGAGCCCCAGCCTCTTATATCACAAGGTAAGAGCCGTCATGTGCAGTGTATACACGTGTGTGTAGTGACATGTAATGGAGGAGCCCCAGCCTCTTATATCACAAGGTAAGAGCCGTCATGTGCAGTGTATACACGTGTGTGCAGTGACATGTAATTGAGGAGCCCCAGCCTCTTATATCACAAGGTAAGAGCCGTCATGTGCAGTGTATACACGTGTGTGCAGTGATATGTAATGGAGGAGCACCAGCCTATTATATCACAAGGTAAGAGCCGTCATGTGCAGTGTATACACGTGTGTGCAGTGATATGTAATGGAGGAGCACCAGCCTCTTATATCACAAGGTAAGAGCCGTCATGTGCAGTGTATACACGTGTGTGCAGTGACATGTAATGGAGGAGCCCCAGCCTCTTATATCACAAGGTAAGAGCCGTCATGTGCAGTGTATACACGTGTGTGCAGTGACATATAATGGAGGAGCTCCAGCCTCTTATATCACAAGGTAAGAGCCGTCATGTGCAGTGTATACACGTGTGTGCAGTGACATGTAATGGAGGAGCACCAGCCTCTTATATCACAAGGTAAGAGCCGTCATGTGCAGTGTATACACGTGTGTGCAGTGACATGTAATGGAGGAGCACCAGCCTCTTATATCACAAGGTAAGAGCCGTCATGTGCAGTGTATACACGTGTGTGCAGTGACATGTAATGGAGGAACACCAGCCTCATATCACAGGGTAAGAGCCGTCATGTGCAGTGTATACACGTGTGTGCAGTGATATGTAATGGAGGAGCACCAGCCTCTTATATCACAAGGTAAGAGCCGTCATGTGCAGTGTATACACGTGTGTGCAGTGACATGTAATGGAGGAGCACCAGCCATCTTATATCACAAGGTAAGAGCCGTCATGTGCAGTGTATACACGTGTGTGCAGTGACATGTAATGGAGGAGCACCAGCCTCTTATATCACAAGGTAAGAGCCGTCATGTGCAGTGTATACACGTGTGTGCAGTGACATGTAATGGAGGAGCACCAGCCTCTTATATCACAAGGTAAGAGCCGTCATGTGCAGTGTATACACGTGTGTGCAGTGATATGTAATGGAGGAGCACCAGCCTCTTATATCACAAGGTAAGAGCTGTCATGTGCAGTGTATACACGTGTGTGCAGTGACATGTAATGGAGGAGCACCAGCCTCTTATATCACAAGGTAAGAGCCGTCATGTGCAGTGTATACACGTGTGTGCAGTGACATGTAATGGAGGCCATGTATTCTCCACAGATGGATCCAGGAGGAGATGTCCCCGTCCTCTGTATTCCCAGGACTGTCCAGAGGAGAAGGTCCCAGAGAACCCTCAGGTAGATGGAGCTGAGCCCTATACACATCTATATAGGGGGGTCATAGATTGTGGGGGTCTCTTATGTGGATCTGTTAGATTTCCCACCTGTCTGCTGTATTGTACTGAATTGTTACAGATGACAAATCAGGGAGAAGATCTGACTGATATTAAAGTGGAGGATGAAGAAGAGAGGATGATGGGCGATCCCCCGTGTAAGAGTGAGGTGGAGGAGGACATTCCAGGAGATGTCACCACAGGTATGGAATCAGGAATGGAGAAAGTGACATCAGATTCTGTCCTTGGTGCCTTCAGGGCAGGAGGAGAATCTGATCACCGGCTGCTGCACTAGGGTTAAAGGGGTTCTCCGGGATATAAGAAAATGAAAATACTTACATATTACTTTATTATAAATATATTCCCAAATACCTTTAATTAGTTATAATGGCTCGTTTTGTCTGGAGAGCAATCGTCAAGAGAAACAAAATGGCCGCTGTCCTATTAGTACACACAAAAGCTGTCCTAATCACACAGGAGGACAAGTTACTTCACCTCATGGTGCATGGTCTTAGTAAATGTAGAATTGTGTGGTCAGGACCAGATTGTCCATAATATTATAGAGGATCTCTGTGGAGGAAATGACTTCAATCAGACTAAATAGATATGAGGGACGTGTGGAGGAAGCACACACCAAAAACTGCTCCGACATAGCTAGATGTATTTTTATGACGAGGACGATGAAGATAGAAGAGCTATCTTAGTTTGGGGAAATCTCAGATACTCCCTCTGACTCTCGATCTTGGACTGTTGTCGGAATCAGGTGAGATATAGGACTCTCCCTACAGACTCTGACCATACCTGATACTTGAAAGGTTTGTTACTTTAGTTTTATTTCTGTTTCTTATCTTCTATGTTTCTATGAGGCAGTTTACATCAGTAATATAAAATAATCAGGCGATAATGGAAGATTTTATATCTTTATTACTTATTACTGTGGTAACAAATGAGAAGCTGCTACGTATTTGTTGGATTTGAAACTTTAATAAAAAAGTAATGTTAAAAAAATAATACAATCGAGGATCTCTCACTAAATTTCTGAATACAGACGACATGTAGTATTAAGGAGATCTCTTAGACCTGATGAGGCCGGTGTACTTACTTACTTTGAAATTCTGTGTCAGAATGGCTGATCTTAAAATAAGCATTTATGACTCCATCTAGAAAGTGAGAGCGCTCCTGAGTCCTGTATTCATGAACTGTCCTCGGTCTCTGTACGAGTTCCTTTCAGTGCACCTCCTCCCCCGCTGCTGCTGTCTCACACATGCTCAGTACAATGTACAGTAAAAAAAAATGGGACGCTCCGCCCCCTAAGGCCGATTGTGTCCCAGGTCTATAGGAATGCCGAGTGGTGTGGTGCGGCGCCTATAGTTTTCTGTGTTTGTCACGGTGCTCCCACCTGAATACAGCCGATCTCTAGGGTTAGGCTCTGAAGTAATAAAGGAGCATGGTTGAGGTAGAAGATGGAGAATAAGTATTTAGTCCAGAACTTCAGACCTTGATAAAGTTCAACAGCTCTACTTGGGTAGACTTGTATCCAAACAATATTCAGGCTTTCTCTTGGTTCCAGCAGGCTTTGGCAGAAACTGGCAGGCACACTTGATAACTCTGCTCTCTCCCTCTCTGCTGTGCTAAACTCGGCCTGGGTCTGGTTACTGGACTTTCGGTCGGTTCTGGTATCCCAGGAGTGGGGTGCCTTTCGTATTTGTCCCCCTCCTGGCACTCAGTAAGTCAATTAGCAAGGAGTCAGGGGGCTCTATCAGCTACTTCCCTTTAGTGAGACTCCTGCTGCAGAAGGATAACATTTTCCCCTTGTTGCTACATCTTTCATGTCTTCTCAGCTCCACTATTGAGTCTAAACTGGAATAAACTAGAACTGCAGCCCCTCCCTTTCGATAGGAAGCAGGACTAGCCCATTTCTGCCCAAAGGTGGGAGAATGGAATGGTGAGTTCCATTCTGTCTAGAGATCTCTCTCTCTGCCAGATACACTGCCACCTACTGGTGATCCAGGCATATTACATGTACAGAACAGTTACATATCAAGATTATAAATGCACCATGTGAAGGACCTGGAAATAAATACAACGATGACATGTTAGCCATTAGAGACATTAGCGGAGTGCAGAAATGGTAATACCACTTCGGGGTATCACAAAAGCAGCAGATGGAAGTCTACACTGAAACTGGTCCAGGAGATGGCCGCTCTCTCACAAAAGAGCCAGAGAGACTGCAGCCTGTACTGAGCAGTGTGAGATTTCAGCAGCAGGAAAGGAGGTGCACTAAATTTGTGAAAATTTGAAGTTAGGTCAAGGTGTGTATTATGGCATGGATCACACTTGGAGTTTGGTCTGGGTAATTAATAGAAATATAATTGAAACCAAAATTCAGACTCAGTAACTGACCTGATGGTGTCCTGGCCCTCACCGGCTCTGCTGCACTGTAAGGAGTCCCGTCGTAGGGATGGGGAAGGGCCCTTCAGCTGAGCTGTGAGGAGTCTTGTGGAAGGGATGGAGGTACTTAGGGGAATTCCACTGGGTCTCTAACCCAGGATCTGCTGTATGAGAAGCAGACGCTCTATTAGTTGTGCCACTGACAGCAGCTCAGGATGTTGGTGGTGGTAGTCCTGTAATATCCTGCTGAAAACACTGCATTTCTTATATAATATATTATACATAGCTGAGTGTATTGCCCTTCATAGAAGGGTGGTACTCCCAGCTGCCACCTGCAAGGACAGGTGGTATCTCCTACTAAAAGTAGCTCAGGATGTTGGTGGTGGTAGTAATATCCTATCCAGCTGTAAGCATTCCATCTCCCGCACAGTACACTATACATAGCTGAGAACATGGCCCTCTACAGAAGGTACTCCCTTCACAATGCGTTGTCTCCTCCAAGGACAGGTGAAGGAAAGGAAGCTAAAGCTGGTGGAGGTGCTCATGCCACATCCAGCTGCTGTTTCCTGATGGGTACAACATATATGTACCCTGCCACTGACAAATGCCACGTCCACTGCTCTTTGATTGAATTGTGTTCCCTTGGGACAGGTGGTACTCCGATTAAAAGGAGCAGTGCCAGTGATACTTCAGGGTATGCTCACTATCCAGTGCACCTCCATATATCCCAGAGATACAACTTTCAGTCTCATGTGCAGTTTTTGGTGTTTTTTACACAAATCCAGGAATGAAGAGAATGGCTTATGTCTCTCCTCCTTGTTGGATCCATTTACAACCTAATAAGAATGTTATAAGTTAATTTCTAAATTTGATCTTAACAGAAAATCCCAGTAAGAATTCTGAGAGAAACTTCAAGCTATCACTAAAGGATGAAGATATCATGCAGCATTCAGAAGAAAACATCATTACCCATAATGTATATCCAGAACTTCACAGTACAGATACTGTACTATCCTGTAATCCTCCTAATCATAAGGAACCTTCTCCTGACCAATTACAGATTGTTACCACAACTACAGGTCAGAAAGGAGATGAAAGGTTTCACTGTGGTAAAGAGTTCCCAAAAAGCTCAGGTCTTTCTACAGACAGAGGAATTCACACAGGAGAGAAGCCACATTCCTGCTCAGAATGTGGGAAATTTTTTACACATAAATCAAATTTTTTTACACATCGGAGAATTCACTCAGGAAAAAAACCATATTCTTGTGCAGAATGTGGGAAATGTTTTACACTGAAATCATATCTTGTTAAACATGAGAGAATTCACACAGGAGAGAAGCAACATTCCTGCTTAGAATGTAGGAAATGTTTTACACATAAATCAAATTTTTTTACACATCAGCGAATTCACACAGGAGAGAAACCATACTTGTGTTCAGAATGTGGGAAATGTTTTGCACGGAGATCATGTCTCGTTATGCATCAGAGAATTCACACAGGAGTGAAGCCGTATTCATGTTCAAAATGTGGGAAATGTTTTAAAGATAAATCATGCCTTGTTGCACATGAGAGAACTCACACAGGAGAGAAGCCATATTCATGTTCAGAATGTGGAAAATGTTTTACACAAAAATCATCTCTTGTTAGACATGAGAGAATTCACACAGGAGAGAAACCATATTCATGTTTAGAATGTGGAAAATGTTTTAAAGATAAATCAAACCTTGTGACACATGAGAGAACTCACACGGGGGAGAAGCCGTATTCATGTTCAGAATGTGGGAAATGTTTTACAGATAATTCAAATCTTCTTATACATAGGAAAAGTCACACAGGAGAGAAACCATATTCATGTTCAGAATGTGGGAAAAGATTTACACAAAAATCATCTCTTGTTATACATGAGAGAATTCACACAGAAGAGAAACCATATTCATGTTCAGAATGCGGAAAATGTTTTAAAGATAAATCAAACCTTGTTACACATGAGAGAACTCACACAGGAGAGAAGCCGTATTCATGTTCAGAATGTGGGAAATGTTTTACAGATAATTCAAATTTTCTTATACATAGGAGAAGTCACACAGGAGAGAAACCATTTTCATGTTCAGAATGTGGGAAAGGTTTTACACACAAATCATATCTTGTTATACATAAGAGAATTCACACAGAAGAGAAACCATTTCCACATACATAACATATGTTATTCATGGACCTTAAATAAGAGAGTTTATTTTTTGGGTGCAATTACTGTATGTTTGATCTCCTACATGACCAAATTATACTTCTATGAGATCAACTGTGACTGGCATCCATGGAGTAAATGTATTGTGGATATAAGGAAGAGAAGAAGATCCTTGCTTACTTCCAGAGCAGTGAAGATGAACTGTCCCCATGAACCTTGCTTCTTATCTCTGTATTCACACTTCCACCCACACTGCGGGAGAATCCAACTCTTCTATTTGCTCCACGACATCGTCACCATTGTCACTGACAGACATTGTCTTCTTGGCTCATATTCTACTTCCTCCTCGCGCTGTGACCTTCATTGCTCCTACAGACTAACCCTCCTGTGCGGAGATAACAATTTACCTGTGAGTGACGGCGTAACATTAAAGGTCAGGCCTGGCCCTCAATCATCCATTTTTGTTTATTGTATCTCCATAGTTTGAATTTAATTTTTTAGGACTTGTTCAATTTAAATAAATTTAGGCCTAAATCCATTTCCTTTCATTTCTATTTCCACTGGATGTGAATTTTTTGGGGGGGTTATTAAATATATTTGTGATTAATACACCAAAACACAGGTTAGGCGCCAATTGTCAGGTCTATGGAGGGATTCCAAACGAAAGACCCAGAGCCAGAATGCGGGCAGTAGCAGCACCAACTATCTGGGAAGAAGTAGTAGTAGGCCGCAGTTGTCTCTGCTACCTTCGAAGAGGTGCAATATTATCGTGGATTGAATGGCTCACTTCTCAGTCACAGCAAGATGAGGTGGAGGTGATGTCACAGTCTGACACCGTACTGTGGAGCCAGGGGTCACAGCGTTCCTCCTGCTTCTCATCCTTGCAGCCCCAGACCTTCGATGGAGTTGCGTCAGTCTTCACTGCCCCTTCATACTGGGGTACTTTTTTTTTTTTATCTAAAAAGTGTCAAGAAAACTCCACCATGCCCGACTGTAGATAGTCAAGAGAGTCCCCTTGTTGCTGTGAGAGTAGACAATGTTTACTGTCCTGAGGAGGAGGTTAGGGAGGAGGCTACAGACCCCAGGCATAGCTATGTTTGTGGTGGTAGTAGAGGCACCCGTATAGGCATAGTACTGTGAACAGTGAGGACAAGCCGTCATCACATGCAGCACCATATTAAACAGACTGGTGGGCCCTGTGCTGCAGGCTCTTCTTTTCATGAATTAAGGAGGCCAGAAGCAGTTGCTTCCCTGATAGACACATCACCGATGTCAGTCTTAGGCCCAGTTCACACAGAACAGCACAGAATTCATATGGTTTTTTTTTTAGTGCAAAAAAAAAAACACACTTTTTTAGTACGGTGTTTGACGTGTTCAGTACAAAGCTAAATTTTTAGCTAGAGGTTTTTGAAGCAGATCTGTGCCAAAAAATGCACAATAATCACATAGACTTACATGTAGCTTTTTTCATTACAATAGGACGTTCAGCGCTGATTCTGCCACAAGATAGGGCGCACTGCTTCTGTTTTATATGTGTAAAAAAAGTGCTACTTCCCATTGAAATGAATGGAAGGCTGTTTTGTGACTATTTTTTGGAGCTGATTTTGTGTCAGAAATGCTCCAAATCAGTGCCAAAAACCCAGTGTGAACTGGCTCATATGCTGTGTTTTATCACATTTTTGCCCCAGGTTCAGCGCATACACATGACTTATACATTACACAGTTGCCTTAGACCGGCGTCATACAGTGGCATCTGTCACCATAGGCTTCCACTGTAAAAAAAAAAAAAAAAAAAAGTGTTTTTAATGGACTATACAGGATGGAAAAGCGAAGTATAACATAACATAGTAACATACTGTAGTTTATAAGGCCGAAAAAAGCCCTCTGTCCATCCAGTTCGGCCTGTTATCCTGCAAGTTGATCCAGAGGAAGGTAAAAAAAACCCTGTGAGGTAGAAGCCAATTTTCCTCACTTTAGGGGAAAAAATTCCTTCCCGACTCCAATCAGGCATCAGAATAACTCCCTGGATCAACGACCCCTCTCTAGTAACTATAACCTGTAATATTATTAGGCTATGGCTACACGGCGACATTGATGTCGCACCAAAGTCGCGCAACAATTTTTATAATGGAAGTCTATGGTATCGCAATGCGACATGCTGCGACTGCGACACGACAGTCGCAGAAAAATCCATCCAAGATGGATTTTTTGCGACTGTCGTGTCGCAGTATGTCGCATTGCGACACCATAGACTTCCATTTTAAAAATTGTCACGCGACTTTGGTGCGACAAGAAGTCGCGTGACAACTGTCGTCGTGTAGCCCTAGCCTTACCCTCCAGAAATACATCCAGGCCCCTCCTGAACTCTTATAGTGAACTTACCATCACCACCTCCTCAGACAGAGAGTTCCACAGTCTCACTGCTCTTACAGTAAAGAGTCCATAGTCTCACTGCTCTTACAGTAAAGAGTCCATAGTCTCACTGCTCTTACCGTAAAGAGTCCATAGTCTCACTGCTCTTACCGTAAAGAGTCAATAGTCTCACTGCTCTTACCATAAAGAGTCCATAGTCTCACTGCTCTTACAGTAAAGAGTCCATAGTCTCACTGCTCTTACCGTAAAGAGTCCATAGTCTCACTGCTCTTACCGTAAAGAGTCCATAGTCTCACTGCTCTTACCGTAAAGAGTCCATAGTCTCACTGCTCTTACAGTAAAGAGCCCATAGTCTCACTGCTCTTACCGTAAAGAGTCCATAGTCTCACTGCTCTTACCGTAAAGAATCCATAGTCTCACTGCTCTTACAATAAAGAGTCCATAGTCTCATTGCTCTTACAGTAAAGAATCCTCTTCTATGTTTGTGTACAAACCTTCTTTCCTCCAGGTGCAGAGGATGTCCCCTCGTCACAGTCACAGTCAGGACAGATAAATAGGAGCTCCAGGGGACTGGGGTGTATGGCCAGTCTGGCACTGTTTACTACTGCTCCGGGCCCCTTTTAAGCTCGAGCCCCAGAGCAGCTACTTCCCTGGTAGCTATGTCACTGAGTATATGTCACGGCCTCCTGGGTCAATGTTTTTTGAGGTAGCAGCAAGGTTGCACCCTGGCAACGAGGCCAGGTCCTTTATACCCACTCCATTATTGTGTTTGACAGGCTCACACAGCAGGCACTTATCTTTCTCTTCCTTCATGGACTCTCACCCTTCGCCAACAACAGCAGGGCAGTGTTGCTTGCACTACCCCTCCTTCCTATCACATGTGTCATGCTGAGTTGGAGCTGATCAGCTTGGGCAAGAGTTGCCGTATCTGCGAGAAGTTGCTAAAGTACTTCAAGCAGCAAACATCCCGCTGGCTGTCACCCCGCCGACTCCTATTGGGCAAGGTGGTCAGCGTCACTGGTCACAAGAACCATGCTGCCCTGAACCTGGGGGACATAACACATGCTATCTGCATGGTTCACGTCATCAACCTAATGGTGCAATGCTTTCTAAATAAATACACGGGCTTGCACAATGTGCTGGCAAAGGCCAGGAGACTATTTAAGCAAATCATCCGTTCTTATGTGGCGAAGAACGCTCTTCGGGACCTGCAGCGACAGAACGGCCTGCTGCTACACCGCTTAATCCGCAAATTGCCAACTCACTGGAATTCAATATTTTACATGCCAGAGCATCTGTACAAGCAGCAGAAAGCCATGAATGATTTTATCACACACCAGACGGCCTCAACAGCAGGGATCATGTCAGACAGTAGCAACTTATTTGAGATGGCGGAAAGAAGGGGCTCCTCGGGTACGCTGGCCAGACCTATATGCTGACTTGTCTGTGCAGTGACAGGCGCATCATTGGCATCAAGCCAATGATAGTCTGATAATTACTGCGTTGCCATTGATATGGTAGGATCATTTTAAACATAATTAAATCTTGGACAAACCTGGGTTGCAATATTTGGCATAAAAGCTAGATGGCTACAAAGAAGACTTTATGTATGTAGACTAGAGATGAGCGAATCGTTGATTCTTTGATTCGTATCGAATCTTGGGAATTTTTAGCTGTGCAGCGAATCCGAATATTAGGTGATTCGCTTCGCCATGGCAGGTGTAGGCGGCACAGTCCGCCGCTTGCGAAAGACCGTTACAAGAGGCTTTACAGCGGGAGATTCTGTCACCTTGTATGCCGGCGGGAGGATCTGGTCACTACAAGGTAATGGGCAAGGCCCAAGTTGCCACGGCCCTTGCCAATGTGACCGCCCGGTCACTACCAAGACCATTCCTGAGAGGTCAGTGGGGGTCTGCTGCCGCAGCCAGTGTTGCTTTCATGAGGCAGGAGCGCCCTCTCATGTCTTTTAGCTCCAGCAGCAGTGAAGAGGACCTGCTGGCCTAAGGATCCTGCAGTTTTTATGAGAGCCACAATGTGGACATAACCTGAAGGGTGAGCACTAGTTGGCGTGTTTTTGTTCTTTTTTTTTTGTTTCCCCGCGTTTGTCCTCACCCAGATGGACATGGATTGTCAGGACTCCCCCATCAAAAAAAAAGTTGTAACCAAGTTGCGCATACGTGCGCCTCATCCCTTTTTTACCCCTTTTCAGGTTATTGGGAAGCCCCTTGAAAGAGGGTTTTTTAAGGAACCATTGCTGCTATTTTTTTACCCATTTGGATTACAATTTTACCTATGTGGATTACAAATTGCAACTGAGTTTGGGACTCTGCTCCAGTTCTATGACAAGCGTCAGAAGAAAAGAGACTTAAACGTGTCCGTGAGCAGACTAGGTAGGCGATATATAAAATGTATACATTATACCTATAATGTATTTGTACTATATTGTTTGCACTGGATTGTTTGCACTAATGTTTTTACCTGTCAGCAACGTTTTCAAGTATGTTGCCCATTGTGTGTATTTCTTTACAGGTACCGCAATGTGTCCTCATATTCACTTTATAGTATTGTGGATGGTTGTACTATGCACTTAGCCGGATAGACAGCACCTTACTTGTTCTACCTCAAATATACATACTGCCTCTGAGGGCGATTTCAGATCTGACCATTCACGCTGGATCTGGCCCGGGTCCGCAAGGTGTCAAAACGATGGTGCAAGCCTCGGATCACCTGCTGGATCACCTCTTTTTTATACTGGTTCGGGTGGCGGTGTGTGCCATCGTAAATTGTAATCCTGGCGGTCCATCAGCCGGACTATGTATTTCAGCTGTGCAGCAGAGCTAAATGATGAGGATCGTCTGGATGCCATTTTCAAATATTCACTCTGCCTCTGAGGAGTGCACGCCGCGGCCTCTCGTTGTACGTACCTGCGTATGACGTAATCGCGTAGACAATAGTACGCTGAGGATTCGTAAGCTATTTGTACGCTCATGCGTACGTCTTCTAAGAAGTTGCGTACATTTTTAAATGTATGTTCATTATTAAAATGTTCGCTAATAGAACATAATAATGTATATTTTGTACGCAAATACAACGAATCTATTCGTTGAATATACGAATCTTAGGAAAACTTTGGCGAATGTTCGGCGAATAATTTTTTTTTAATGATTCGCTCATCTCTAATGTAGACAAGGAATTCCTTGGCTGGTTTTCCCATTTGGAGTACCCTAATTGTGTTCAGATGTATACTATGAGGATATATCTGTTGCTCTTTGCTAAAACATGTCACATTCCTACTGGCCCATTTGTATCTTTAGGTTGTATGGGTGACACCCATGGCTTTGTTAATAAAGAGAGGGTCTTCTGCTTTTTTGCAGTTGGAAGAGATGGAAGAAGACTCACATATCAGCATGATTCATGTCTTCTTATTATTTTGTCCCTAGACTAAATTTAAACATCTGAAGTATTGCAGACAACATAGTTAGATCTCTTGTTTAGGGATCATACAAAATTTCTACCATGATAGTTTTTGGGGGCTCGTCCGGGATTCCAATAGCAGTCTGGAGGGATGACTGCAGAGGAAAGATGATATTGAGCAACTTGGAATGCATAAAAGCCTTTTGAGATATTTATTCTTACTGTGCTTTCCTACTTGCTTAATATAATAGTTCCAGGTATTGTCTTTCTGTGACTCTTTAGGATCAAAAGATGCTAGTCTGTGATGCTGTGTGCATACAAGTGTGTAAGCTGTGTGTATGTGTGTCTATGCCTGTATGTGTAACAGTTAAATGTGATTACATGCTGTCATGGTCTCATGTTCTCAATGTAGGTGTGGGTCCCAGAGGTGGGACCCGTACCTATCATACAATGGGGGCATATTCTAGTGATATGTCCCCATTGTCTGTGATGGGAATACCCCTTTAATATTTACTGAATATTTTCAACTTTGAAAACAATTGTATTATTTCAGAGCTTTATTTAGTGGATGTCATGAATACCTGGAGTCTACTTGATAATTTACTTTTGCTTTCTCACAAATGTTTCATTGGGTGAAGACTGTTTAATTTGTAGGAATAATGAAGGAGACTCTGAGAGAGCATCTGAATAAAAAATGGATGCACTGATTTAATTTTCCTTTTATGGTTTGGAGCTCCAGTACATGTTTTTAAGTGTGAAAAGTGTGAAGATAAATGGCCCCTTGTCTGTTTTATGTTAGTATTAGTACTGTTATATGCTATATGTTACACGTTAAATGTTGTATGTTGAGACATCTGGTTAGGACCAGAGTATAGTTAAACAGCAAAGCAGAACTCATTTAGGAATCCAGGCTACATTTCGCCAAGCCACAAGGGTGTGGACAAGGGATGTAATGGTGAGGAGAAAAGGTGATTAACAATACCTCTTCTCTACTGATATATGATGCTCTAGGTAGGAACTAGTCTTCTTATTAACTATTGTATCTAAACCAAGCCCTGAGACTTCTCGAGTATAGCAAAAACCCTTCTTTAAGTTTAATGACCTCATATGCAGTGAGTGAAACACTCAAACAAATCCACATTAAGCGTATAAGGTCTCTCCAAGTATGAAACCTACCTCCTCATTCTTTCCACTTTGATTGTTAGATGTTGTCCTATGCTGAACTCTACTCTAAGAAAATCAGAGGTTGGTTGACGAGATAGAGTATTTTGAAAACCAATGGGGGGAAAAGACAAAGATCAATCATTCTGATTGACGATGATCAGAGTATTTGCATCCACAGAACATTAGGGAAATAGAAATACAAACTATATGTAAACTTAGATCCAATTTAATAACTCAGACTTTGAGTTTCTTGTAGATGGTTCTAGTTTCTTAAAAGATGAATCATCTTGGACAGGATGTGCTGTCTCTACCCAAAACTATTGTTGTCAAGTAAGAACCACTGCGGAAGTGGCCACTGAGCTTAGAGTATCACAGAGTGTCATCAACAGGTTCCATCTAAGATATAGAGAGACTGTAAGAGTCACAGAAAGGCATAGAAGTGGATGTCCTTTGGCCACATCCCACACAGATGACTGCTTCATTGTAAACAATGCCCTGCGGAACTGGAAGATGAATGCCACACAATTCCAGGCACATTTAAGGGAGGTCAGAGAAACCCAAGTGTCACATCAGACCATATCAAACCATTTAGATCAGCGTGGTCTGTGTGCTAGACGACCTGCAAGGTACCTGACCACAGGTGTCACTATCTTGCATGGACCAGGGACCAGTGGGCCTCAGTGCTGTTCACTGATGAAAGTTGATTCACGCTGAATAGAAATGATGGCCGCCAACAATGTTGGAGAGATCAAGGAGAACGCTTTATATCAGCCACAGTTGTCACCAGACGAGCCTACGGTGGTGGTGGTAGTAGAGTGCAGACAGCTTCCTAGTCAATACAGAACTTCCCTACACTGTGTGAATGGTCCAGTGACAATCCCATACTACTTGAATAGCATAATTAATCCAGTCTTTGAGCTTCTGCATGAACAACACAGGCCTAATTCCATCTTCATGGACCACAAAGTGCCAGCTCATCAAGGTCGCATCATTAGGGAACGCCTGCTGGAGACTGGAGGACCTCAAATGGAGTGGCTGCACTTTCTGCAGACCTGAATGCCATTGAAAACCTATAGGATCAGCTGAGTCGCCGTGTAGAGGCTCGTAACTCTGTACTCCAGGACCTCAATGACCCGAGGGCCGCCCTTCAAGAAGAGTGTGATGCCATGCCTCAGCAGACAATAAGTCAACTTATGAACAGCAGGAGACGTCGCTGTCAAACTGTAATTGATGGTCAAGGCCACAGGACAAGTTATTAAGACGTTGACATTTTTTGTGGGGGTATACCCAGCACTGGTGTTGGCTTTCGTTTCAATAAATTGTTTGAGATGAGGAAATCACTTAAATGATAAATTATCACTGGAGCGGGAACTTTTTAGATTTTCCATATTTATGGGCATGTAGCAGGGTTGTCCTGCCATTTATATTGACACCATTTGGACACCATTAGAGGGATTTTCCAGGCTTTTAATATTGATGACTTATCCTCGGGATAGGTAATTAATATCAGATCAGCGGGGGTCCAACACCCGGCACCTTGCTGATCAGCATGAAGAAAAGACACACACCATGCATGCCGTCTCCTGTCTCTCTTCCTGCTCGTTGCTGCTATGTCTCTATGTCTATAGCATGGTGCGTGCCTTATCTTCATATAGCTGATTGATGGGGTGCCGGTGTCAGTCCTGCGCTGGTCTGATATTGATGACCTATCCTGAAGATAAGTCATCAATATTTAAAGCCTGGAAAATCCCTTTAATAGTGTCCTCAATAATAAGAAATATAGGCAGATACTTAGTCATCATGCAAAACCATAAGGGATTAGCTCATTGGCAAATTTATTCTGAAGCAGAACAACGACCCAAACACAAAGCCAATGTCATCAAAAACTTATCTTGATCGTAAAGACCAAGGAGTTCAGGAAGTGATGATATGTCATCAGAGCCCTGATCTCATTACTATCTAGTCTGTCATCCACCGAAGATCTGTGGTTAGTGTTCCAAAATATTTGGAGCAACCGATCTGCCGAGTTCCTTCAAGTGCACCTAGAATTGATGCTGTTTTGAAGGCAGACGGCAATCACACCAAATATCGATTGGATTTAGATTTCTCTTTTGTTGATTCACTTTGCATTTTGTTAATTGAATTGAAAAAAAAAACTATTAATTCTATTTCTGAAAGCAATATTACTAGTGTTGATCGAGCACTGTAGTGCTCGGGTGCTCCGGTCGAACACTAGGTGGTGCTCGAGTGCTCGACCGAGCACAATGGAAGTCAACGGGAGAACCCGAGCACTAAACCAGGCTGCTCTGAACTGGACTGGACCACTGAAATGGCTTGGGAACAGCATGGGGAGGATGTTTGGATGCATCTTGGACTCAAAGTTGCTGCTGGGAATGATGTTGTCTGAGTATTACGCCACTTTCACAAAAACGTTATAATGCACACGCAACACAGGTAATGTCGCTTTGATTAGCAGCAGAAAAAAATTACACCGAATGTCAGGTATATAGGATACAGAAACGTTATAATGCACACGCTGCACAGGTGGTGTTAAGGTCAGGCAAACTTGCGTTATTTTTGCCCCAAAAGAAAAAAAATATTGCAGCCAGATATAACAACAGTCCTTAAAAGGACTTTTGGGTCTTTTAAAACAGAACAACTAGCCCTGCCTAGACAATTTCTATCCTTACACTATCTGTCCCTCCTTGCACAAACGTTATACAGCAGACGCAGCGCAGGTAATGTCGCCTTGATTAGTGGCAGAAAAAATAGCAACGGATGTCAGGTATATGGGATACAGAAAGGTTATAATACACAAGCTGTGCAGGTGGTATTAAGGTCAGGCAACCTTGCACAATTTTTGACCCCACCAAAAAATAATATATTGCAGCCAGATATAATAGCCCTTAAAAGGGCTTTTGGGTCTTTTCAACAAAAAAACTAGCCCTGCCTAGCCAATTTCTATCCCTACACTATCTGTCCCTCTTTGCAGCAGCTCTCCCTGACTCGGTCTGAGCCGGGTCACATGTCACCGGGTGCTATATAGCACCCGATGACGCGTTCCCGGCCAGCCAATCACTGTAATGACAGTAGCCAACATGGCTACTGGCATTACTGTGAATGCCAGTACCTCCCCGCACGCTAATTGGCTAATTAGCGTGCGGGGAGGGGACTCGAGCATGGCGCTCGAGCACATTCGGTGTTCGGCCAAACACCTCTTGGTCCCGAGCGCCGCCATGCTTGGCCGAATATCGTTTTCCGCCGAGCATGCTCAACACTAAATATTACTTTGCAGCATTTTTTTCTACTCCTAAAACTTTCCAACATTCCAAATGAATAAAAATATTCAATAATCACTGCAGTGAGAGAGAAACGACTCGACATAAACAGTTATGTTTGGGTCCAAGCTCAATTGGACCCGTTTAGCTTGTAACCCATTTATTTTATGAAACATTATCTAAAAGATAGGAAATCATTTTTCCACAACTCAGTTTTGTAGCAAAATTTTACCAACCATTGTGAAACGGTTAATTTAACATGCACATATGCACACAGCTAAGTATGAATATTTTAGTGACGTTGTAATACGTTAATTACATGATTAAGGCATGACATTAGGGCCTTATTTGGTTTATCTGGCTCCCACTACTGGATGCACTAACTAGTTCAAACTGACCTATGCCATCTTCTAGCTGGTTGAAATGAATTTAAAGAGGTTCTATCAGCTTGATCAATCCTATTAACTGGACAAACTGCCTGGTAGGGCTCATCATGCTGATTAAAATGATACTTTTCTTTTATCTGTATGTTAAAAAGCTGCGTGAGATATCTGCGTTTTTATTCATGTGCAAATGAGTAATTTGGAGCACCAGGAGGTGAGGCTGAACCCTTGGAGCACATATCACTGCTTTATTCACAGACACAATATATGATTATACAGACACCAGTAATATGTGTTATCTTATAAGTATAGGAAAGACATGCTGAGGGCAGAGCTGTGTCCTAGCATCTACATATCATATACTCTATGTACTATAGATTCACCAAACTGAGATCTGCTTAGAAAGCTCATCTACATATCACTGCTTTATTCATAGGCACAATATATAATTATAGATACCAGTAATATGTGTTATCTTATAAGTATAGGAAAGACATGCTGAAGGCAGAGCTTTGTCCTAGCATCTACATATCATATACTCTATGTACTATAGCTTCACCACACTGACATCTGCTCAGAAAGCTCATCTACATATCACTGCTTTATTCACAGACACAATATATGATTATACAGACACCAGTAATATGTGTTATTTTATAAGTATAGGAAAGACATGCTGAGGGCAGAGCTGTGTCCTAGCATCTACATATCATATACTCTATGTACTATAGCTTCACCACACTGACATCTGCTCAGAAAGCTCATCTACATATCACTGCTTTATTCACAGGCACAATATATGATTATACAGACACCAGTAATATGTGTTATTTTATAAGTATAGGAAAGACATGCTGAGGGCAGAGCTGTCTCCTAGCATCTACATATCATATACTCTATGCACTATAGCTTCAACAAACTGAGATCTGCTCAGAAAGCTCATTTACATATCACTGCTTTATTCATAGACACAATATATGATTATACAGACACCAGTAATATGTGTTATCTTTTAAGTATAGGAAAGACATGCTGAGGGAAAAACTGTGTCCTAGCATCTACATGTCATATACACTATGTACTATAGCTTCACCACACTGAAATCTGCTCAGAAAGCTCATCTACATATCACTGCTTTATGATATACAGACACCAGTAATATGTTTTATTTTATAAGTATAGGAAAGACATGCTGAGGGCAGAGCTGTGTCCTAGCATCTACATATCATATACTCTATGTACTATAGCTTCACCAAACTGAGATCTGCTCAGAAAGCTCATCTACATATCACTGCTTTATTCACAGGGATAATATATAATTATACAGACACCAGTAATATGTGTTATCTTATAAGTATAGGAAAGACATGCTAAGGACAGAGCTGTGTCCTAGCATCTACATATCATATACACTATGTACTATAGCTTCACCATACTGAGATCTGCTCAGAAAGCTCATCTACATATGACTGCTTTATTCATAGGCACAATATATAATGATAGATACCAGTAATATGTGTTAGCTTATAGAGTATAGTATAAAAAAAACAGCTCCCTCTATGTTGTAATCCTATAGTTTAGTGATGAAGTTTGCATGTACAGATCCCAGATTTGAATCTTGGGAGATACTTTTTGATTTTTTTCTTCTGTTTTTTTTTTCTTTGACATCTACCCTATAATAAAAGTATATGGGGGAGATTTATCAAACTGGTATAAGGTAGAACTGGCTTAGTTGCCCATAGCAACCAACCAGATTTTAGCTTTCATTTTTCACTGCTCTGGAAAATGAAAGGTAGAATCTGATTGGTTGCTATGGGCAACTAAGCCAGTTCTACTTTATACCAGTTTGATAAATCTCCCCCTAAATCCTTATCACATTGAGAATAATATTTTAGGTTTAAAAAACGAATAAACATTGTTGGTTTCTTTATAATCATATATTGTGCCTGTGAATAAACCATTTTTTTTTAATAACAAAACAACTATTCTCAATGTTGAAAGGCCTTTAATTATTATTAGTTATCTTTTATTACAGTGTAGCCTTTTCTTATAAGTTAAATGAGAGAGAAAAAAATTTAAACAAGTCTCTCCTGGAACTTAAACTTTAGATCCCTATATACAAGGCTGATCACTTAGCACTATAGGATTACCACATAGAAAAGAATGTCTTTTCTATGCTTATAAGCTAACGTGTTTATTACTGGTGTCTTTATAATCACATATTGTACTTCTGAATAAAGCAGTATTATGTTTGTTGGGGGAGGGGGGTTATTGAATTTATTCAAACCAGCATATTCAGTACACCAATACACAGGGTAGCGCACCAAATTACCTGTGAGTGATAAGGTGATTGATATTAAGCGTCAGGTCTCAGTCATACATTTCTGTTATATATAGGTGATCACTACATCAATACACAGGGAAGCACACCAAATTATCTGTGAGTGATAACATGATATTAAGCATCAGGCCTCAACCACCCATTTCCATTTATTTCCATCTTCACGCGGTTCCAAAAGTTTTTTTTTTTTTTTTTTTGGGGGGGGGGGGCTTGTTCAATTGAATTAAACCAGCATATAGGTGATCACTACATCAATACACAGGGAAGCACACCAAATTATCTGTGAGTGATAACATGATATTAAGCATCAGGCCTCAATCACCCATTTCTATTTATTTTTATCTTCACGCGGTTCCAAAAGTTTTTTTTTTTTTTTTGGGGGGGGGCCTTTTTCAATTGAATTAAACCAGCATATGGGTGATCAATATATCAATACACAGGGCAGAGCTCAACCTTATCTGTGAGATCCAAAAATGTCCAGGAGACTGTCCAAGCATTTCAGCCATTCGTACATGACGAGGAACGATTTCCTAGACTTGCAGCGACAGAATGGCCTGCTGTTACACCTCTCAATCAGTTACATGCCAACTCACTGGAATTAAAAGTTGCACATGCTGGAGCGTCTGTATGACCAGCGTAAAGCTGTGAACAATTTTGTCATGCACAAGACTGTCTTGCCTTAGCAGCAGGGAGCATGTGTTCGAGATCAGTGGCAGCCTATAGAGTGCTGAAGCCCTTTGAAAAGGCCACAAAATTTGTCAGCAGGGACAACTGAGGCATAAATAATGTCACCCCCCTCATAGTTATCTTAGAACAGAAGCTGACACTCTTGCATCAGTGGACGACGGAGGAAGAAGAACAGCTAACGCATTTTGCTGTCCATCCTATAGCTGTTGGGGACCCAAAAAGGGAACCTGCCGTGGAGGACGAGCTGCCACTACAAGAGGAATAGGAGTCAGAGGAGAAAGAGGATGATGATGAGGATGGCAAGGGCCAGGACACCAAATTGTCTCAGTGGGAGGAAGAGCTGGAAAGAACTAGCCCCTCGTGCACACTAGCCAGAATGGCTTGCTTGCTTATGCAGTGACAGGCGTATCGTTGACATCAAGCAGTCCAATAATTACCGGCTAGCCATACTTTTAGACCCTTGCTATGAAGCAAAATAGAATGTTTTCCTCCCGCCGAAAGGGAGGCAAAATTACGTTATCAGGAAACACTGTGTATGCAGCTTGCTGCAGCTTATGGTGAGCAGATGCCTGCCACCAGTGTATATGAAAGGGAGGCCTCTCTCCGCCCCCTGCAGAGTCCCCCCCCCCTCCCGCTGCCACAAGCAGCAGAAGCCATAGCAGCAGCCATGTGAGTCTCCTCAACATGATAGGGAAGTTTTTCCATGTGCCACTCCAGGCTGAGACCAGTCAGAAAGCCGACAGCTCCCAAGTTCAGGCCTACCTACAATCTAGTCAGTCTCTGGTGCATACCCAGTTACCTGACCCCTCTGGGCAGTCAGACTGGAACAGTGGCCCGAACTGGCACAGCATGTTCTCTTTTTTTTTTCTTGTCCAGTGTCATCTTGGAGAGAGTTTTCAATGGCACTGCGGGGGTGATGACACCCAAATGGACCAAGTTGTCCTCCACCAGCGTCTAAAATATCACTTTTGTCAAAATGAACCAATCATCATCTATAAGGCTGCTGCTGCCTGCCCGCCGACATGAACCATATGGCTGCTTCTGCTGCCACCTCAACTGCTGCTCCTCACTATGAATCCCCTGCTGCCATCGCTATTAACGCAAAGCATCTGCCAATACCACCACTACTACCCATAGACAGCAGACCTACTGCCATGTATGTTCCATACTTGCTGCCGCTACTATTGTGGCCACGTGCCACCATATCCGTACCCCTTCCACATCCACAGTGCACTGCTGCTGCTCCCAGTTAAAAGGGAGAATGGCCTAGTGGCCACAATTTCACAGTTTTTCAGGTGAATGCAGGCAGATTTTTTGTAATGAAGTGATTTAGACATTTGCTAGTTACACCATTTTTAATTAAATGAGATGATATGAAAGTACAGCGACTCTTTAAATACTGAATATGAACATGAATAAGGTTTCTCTCCTGTGTGCATTCGCTCATGAATAAAGATGTTTGAATAAAGATGAAATACTAATATTTCCACATAGGTTATAGGACAATTACAAGGACTGTTTCCCCCATGGTAGAGGTGTGAATACAGTGATAAGAAGCAAGATTCATGGGGACAGTTCATCTTCACTGCTCTGGAAAAAAACAAGGCTCTTCTGCCTTATATCCACAATACGTTTCCGCCACGGATATCGGTCATGGTTGACCTCAGGGAAATAAAGTTTGGTCATTTGGCAGATTCCACCAAAAAACTATTTTCCTGGCTGTTTAAGGTCCATGAATAACATAATATGTTAAAGGGAACCTGACACCATGAACATGCAGTGTAATCAACTATCTCTATATACACAGTCATAGAGGGAAACCTGTCAGTCACTGATAGGACCGCCTCCTGGACTTCAAAACCCAGAATGAGAAGATAGTTGAATGTATAAAATATCAGTTAAATTGATTTTTTGCCATAAAACTATCAATCTGCTCAGCTCCTCCTGCTTTATAACATGTCGCATGCAGCTCAAACATCATGTTTGATGTCACAGGTTCCCTTCAAACATGCGGAAATGGTTTCCCTCGTGTGTGAATTCTTTCATGTACAACATGTTGTGATTTCCATTTAAAACATTTCCCACATTCTGAACATGAATACGGCTTCTCTCCTGTGTGAATTCTCTCATGTGTCACAAGATATGATTTATCTGTAAAACATTTCCCACATTCTGAACACGAATACGGTTTCTCTCCTGTGTGACTTCTCTCATGTATAAGAAGAGTTGATTTCCGTTGAAAACTTTTCCCACATTCTGAACATGAATAAGGTTTCTCTCCTGTGTGCATTCGCTCATGAACAGCAAGATATGATTTTTGTGTAAAACATTTCCCGCACTGTAAACATGAATATGGCTTCTCTCCTGTGTGAATTCTCTCATGTATACCAAGATAATACTGTTGCGTAAAACATTTCCCACATTCTGAACACGAATACTGCTTCTCTACTGTGTGACTTCTCTCATGTGTAACAAGATTTGATTTCCTTGTAAAACATTTCCCACATTCTGAACATGAATATGGTTTTTCTCCTGTGTGACGTTTCTCATGTGTAAGGAGATATGATTTGCGTGGAAAACATTCCCCACATTCTAAACATGAATATGGCTTCTCTCCTGTGTGAAGTCTCTCATGTATAACAAGATATGATTGCTGTGTAAAACATTTCCCACATTCTGAACATGAATATGGCTTCTCTCCTGTGTGACTTCTCTCATGTATTACAAGTTTTGATTTACCTGTAAAGCACTTCCCACATTGTGGACATGGATACAGCTTCTCTCCTGTGTGAATTCTCTGATGTTTAACAAGATCAGATTTTTGTTTAAAACATTTCCCACATTCTGAACATGAATGCGGCTTCTCTCCTGTGTGAACTCTCTTATGTGCAACAAGGTTTGACTTCACTGTAAAGCACTTCCCACATTCTGAACAGGAGAATGGCTTTTCCTTTGTGTGAATTTCTCTGTGTGTGGAAAGAGTTGATCTTTTTGTGGACTTTTTACCACAGTGAAACTTTTCACCCCCTTTCTGACCTGTACTTGTGGTAACAATCTGTGATTGGTGAGGAGAAGGTTCCTCATGATTAGGGGGATTATATGATAATTCTGTACTGTGAAGTCCGGGGCGTACATTAAGGTTTTCTTCTGAAGGGCGATGCATGATATCTTTATCTTTAACATCTAGTGGTAACTTGAAGTTTCCCTTAGAATTCTTACTGGAATTTTCTGTTAAGATAAACATTGGAATTTGTGATTTTTTTCATATTACACAGTAAACAATCATACAACATTCCTATTAGACTGGAAGTGGATCCAGTAGGAAAGAAAGGTAGAAGACATTCATTCTGAATCCATTCCTGGATGATGATTCCAGCCTTATATAGCTTTCTATAATTTCCTGACAGTCCAGGTTATTACGAATATTACATACGGTACATTAGGAATAAAAATTTAAAAACTGAAAAGCTTAAACATGTCTAGAAACCAGTACTGCACTATGTCAACACATTTTGCCCTTTAACATAAATTAGGAATCACTTTAATACAAGTTCACATAAAAGGATCCATCAGTCTATTCCTCACCACACACTGTACTTCAGGTTAATGGAACATTTGAGTTGGTTTGCTTTACCTTTATTTTGTAAAAAAAATAAAAAATTTACAGACAATTTGGAAAATTATTATTGAAATTTTGTAAATTTGAATTTCTATAAATTATAAATATTTTGTAAATGTAATTTTATTTTTAGGGCATTTATGGCTTAGAATTTTAGAAGCAATTCTTCAAACTTTCTATAAACATTTCAAACCGACTTTTTTAAGGACCACTTCAGTTTCGTAGTCACTTTGAGGGCCTTACCTTAGAAACCACCCATGAATATAAACTTCACCTCTCAAAATTATTCAAAACTGATCTTACAAACTTAAAGGAAAACTGGGGTGAAATTTAGAATTTTAATTTTTTTGTGCAGATTTTTCATTTATAATAAATTTTTTCCTATAAGGCCCCTTTCACACCTGCGACACGGCACTGGCTGCTCCGGTGGGTGGCAGGCTGTTCTGGTGGGTGAACAGCCCGCCAGATCTGTGCTGCCGCAGGTGCACGTGTGGGGCCGAAACTACGCTCTGGCCCCATTCACTATAATGGGGGCGGGTCGCGATCTGGCCGCAGCACGGCAGCTCCTGCTGAGAGGCGGTCAAACAAAAGTACAACATGTTATAAATGAATATGAGGTACTTAGGAAATATGTTTTGATCATAACCATTTGTGCCCACACACCTCGACAAGGTGGGACAAGTGACCCATCCACCACGACATGGTGACTTCTTTTAGATGGGACAAGAGACCCATCTGCCACAACATAGATGACCTCATTAAGATGGGACACATGACTAGAGTTGAGTGAACGTGCTCGTAACGAGCACTGTAGCGCTTGGTTCCCCTGCGCTCGCATGGGCGCAGGCATCCGGATCCGTCAGGTGAGGAGGACGGATCCGGATGGCTCCACCCATGTGGGCGCAGGGGATCCAAGCGCTACAGTGCTCGTTACGAGCACGTTCACTCAACTCTACACATGACCCATCCGCCACAACATGGTAACCTCATTAAGATTGGACAAATGACCCATCCACCACGACATGGTGACCTCTTTTTGATGGAACAAGTGATTTTGTTCTCAGATTCATGTATATAGTGATGTACTGCCATGAGTTAACGCATTTCATGGACACGACAATGCGGTCTGTATGCCCAGATCTCGGCTTTACAAATGTCCACATATAGTATAATATGGACGTGACTAACCATAAGATAATGGAGAATAGTCTGCTTACGAGCGCTCGGTAAAGGAGAATCTCATCTCTATAGACAAAGATTATACCACCTAGTGGCTGACTACTGTGACATGATGGCACATCTTAAGCCCCACCCCTGCAGAGCTTTCGAGTTGTTTGCTGTTTCCATATGGCAGAACCTTACAATTCCAATGTAGTACAAAGACTAAGAGCAGCACAGATCACTCACTGGTTATCTAAGAACACGTTCACACATGGCAGTCACTTTCTCCATTCATGATTCCTTACCTGTGGTGACATCTCCTGGAATGTCCTCCTCCACCTCACTCTTACACGGGGGATCGCCCATCATCCTCTCTTCTTCATCCTCCACTTTAATATCAGTCAGATCTTCTCCCTGATTTGTCATCTGTAACAATTCAGTACAATACAGCAGACAGGTGGGAAATCTAACAGATCCACATAAGAGACCCCCACAATCTATGACCCCCCTATATAGATGTGTATAGGGCTCAGCTCCATCTACCTGAGGGTTCTCTGGGACCTTCTCCTCTGGACAGTCCTGGGAATACAGAGGACGGGGACATCTCTCTGGTGGATTTTTCCTCCTGGATCCATCTGTGGAGAATACATGGCCTCCATTACATGTCACTGCACACACGTGTATACACTGCACATGACGGCTCTTACCTTGTGATATAAGAGGCTGGTGCTCCTCCATTACATGTCACTGCACACACGTGTATACACTGCACATGACGGCTCTTACCTTGTGATATAAGAGGCTGGGGCTCCTCCATTACATGTCACTGCACACACGTGTATACACTGCACATGACGGCTCTTACCTTGTGATATAAGAGGCTGGGGCTCCTCCATCATGGCCTCCTTGTACAGATCCTTGTGTCCTTCTATATACTCCCACTCCTCCATGGAGAAATAGACAGTGACATCCTGACACCTTATAGGAACCTGACAACACAATGACACCGTCATCACCCAGACCCCTCCAGTGCTGTTACCGGAGAATTTCCCAGCATTCCCAGCAGTGTCACCTCTCCAGTCAGCAGCTCCATCATCTTGTGGGTGAGTTCTAGGATCTTCTGCTCATGTATCAGGGGGTGAGGCTCTGTGATGGGGTGAGGGGTCCTGCTCCGCCCTCCTGACTCCTGGAGATGGATGATGGGAGTCACACAGTCCCCCGATGTCTTCTTCACTATTGTGTACTCCTGTGGATGGAGAGAGACACTTAGGGAATAAACCCTTCAGGGGCCATGTGCTTTCCTCCGGCCCTTTCCTCCTGGGTACAACGTGCCTACTTACCTTCTCATGGCTCCTACAACATGACTATTGGTCACTGGTCACATGACACATCACTCACCATATTGGGGGCTGATCTTCAGGTTCTCCATCACTTGGAAGGTCTGGACCCTGGACTCTTCCTATCACTTCCTATGATGGATTCTCCTTCCCGATGTCTGACTTGTTACAGAATACAATAAAGAGGAGAGAAATCTAGAAAAGTTTACCTCTCCGCTCAGCAGGGAGATGATCTCCAAGGTGAGGTCTAATATTCTTCTGCTGATCTCCTTCCTGTCCATCCTTGGTGGTCATTCAGGAGAAGAGGAGAGAACTGGAGGAGCTGGAGGCTTCTAGTACTGCAGGCGCCTTTATGAGAAGAGGAGAGGAAATCATCCAGGGGACAAGACCAGATGTCACCTCCAGAACCGCACTTCCTGAGCCTGGAGGGGCCCCTCTTCTCAGAGCCCCCACCACATGGATTCCAGAGGCCCCAACATGGAGATTTCTGGTGGCTCCACAGGAGATAAATGTCTGATAGATGCAGGTCCCACCTCTGGGCTGTGCTCAGCTGTGTCCAGAACGTCTAGAGAAGAGACTGGAGAGAGCCGAGCTCATGCTGGGCCCCTGCCCCATTTATTTTCTTTCTGGATGCAGGGGCCACTCACCAGGACAGTCAGGGGCCAGCGAATGATGACAACCCCCATTATTCCCACTACTTCATTCCCATCATACTAAGCTGAGTAGCGGAGAAGGATTCCTTGTGTGTAATGGAGGAGAATCTCCAGAGGTGACATGTCTGAGCTCTCCACCACACTGTCTCCTCACAGCTCATCTTACCTGCAGGCTGGAGGAATGGCTGATACCAGAGAGAACAAGAGCCCTGACTACCGACCAGGACCTGCCCAGTATCTTCCGCACTGCCAGAGCTGAAGGACCTGTGGTGACATCACCGTCATGTGATCAGTGACTCGCCTTTCTAGCCCCACCTCTGTACTGACCACATGACTGTGATGTCATCACAGGTCCTTCATCTCTTCTCCATTGCTGAGGCCCGCCCCTAGCACTGGTCACATGACGGTGACATCAAGAGCAGAGCTGAAAGTGACTGCTCTGTCAGCATCTTGTCGTCGCCTAGTGAGGAAGAGACAGTTGAAAAGGCCGGGGGAGTTGAAGCTGGGGGACTCCCTCCCGGACCCTTTAGAGTTTATCTTGGAGTTATATATATACTGCAGAGACCATCATTTTTTTTCATTAATCATCTGTCATTGCCAAACCAGTTTATTTTTGAAAGCACATTAACCGTCTACTGAGTTATTTCTCTTATCCCGGAGAATATAACGTTTTTATTCTTTTTTTTTTTTTTTTTTTTATTGAAGCGCAATTTCTGTCTGTTAGTGCCAAACCAGTATGGTGAATTATATATGCGACCCACATGACTGTCGTTTCTGACTTTACAAAAGCAAGTGTGTGCCTATAGTGATCTATGATCTATAATAAGGCACATTTTTTTGTCTACAATTGTATATTAAAATATAACTACTGATCCAGCAATCCTAAAATGGCGCTTGCAAAGAAAAGAACAGTTTATCCGGGTGTCGATCTTTCCAAGAGAAATGGACAAATGATTTTTTTATTTTTTCTTTAAGTTAAAGGAAAACCTGTGTGTCTAGTTTGTGGTAAATGAAAAGCTGTAATGAAGAAAAGACAATCTGGAGCATCATTACAGCAAAGAACATGCTAAACTCAATGAATTGGGAGGCCAAATGCATGGAGATAAAATAAATTCTCTACAGCGGAGATTGGACTCACAACAGGCCTCGATGTGACAGAGAGCGTTATTCAGACAAGTTATGTAGTGAGCGAGCTAATCACATATAGAGGGAGAGTTTGTGAAGAGTGCATGGTGGCACATTATTTCAGAATGTTAGTTCTAATATTACAGGTTATAGTTACTAGAGAGGGGTCGTTGATCCAGGGAGTTATTCTGATGTCTGATTGGAGTCGGGAAGGAATTTTTTTCCCTAAAGTGAGGAAAATTGGCTTCTACCTCACAGGGTTTTTTGCCTTCCTCTGGAACAACTTGTAGGATAACAGGAGAACCGGATGGACAGAGGGCTTTTTTCGGCCATATAAACTATGTTACTGTGTTACTAGTTTGTCTCGTAGAACCGTCTCAGATTAGATTACTGACTTAGCACAAGATATTGAAAAAACACTGAAAAATTCTGCAGGAGATTTTGAATTTTTATCTCTTGCTCGTGATGAGACCACAGACATAACAAATACCAACTGGCCATTTTTGTTTGTGGAATAACTGCAGAGTTTGACACACGGGAGGAACTAATGTGACTGGAAGCCATGCATGGCACTACAAAAGGTGAAGACTTATTTTATCAATGACAAAATTCGGGCTAACATTTGAAAAGTTAAAGGGGTTCTCCGGGAATTAGGAAAATGAAAATATTTACATATTACTTTATTATAAATATATTCCCAAATAATATTATAATGGCTCGTTTTGTCTGGGGAGCAATCATCAGGAGAAATAAAATGGCCGCCGTCCTATTAGTACACGCAGAACCTGTCCTAATCACACAGGAGGACAAGTTACTTCACAACACTGAGGTAAAGAGCTTCCTCATCCTCCTCTCTGCTCTGCTCGTCAGGGACTATGATCCTGAATACAGGTGATAAGATCTTCAGCTGAATCTCTGTAGGAATGGAGTTCATGAGCAGATGTGGCTAATAGGCAGCAGCTCTTGTATGCAGTCTCAATTACCACAGTCTGTCCTGTCCGTCTTCTCTGTACATTATGTCTCCTCATGAACTCCATTCCTACATTCAGCTGAATATCATATTAAACTGTATTCAGGATCATAATCCCTGACAAGCAGAGCAGAGAGGAGGATGAGGCAGCTCTTTACCTCAGTGTTGTGAAGTAACTTGTCCTCCTGTGTGATTAGGACAGGTTCTGTGTGTACTAATAGGACGGCGGCCATTTTATTTCTCTTGATGATTGCTCCCCAGACAAAACGAGCCATTATAACTAATGAAAGGTATTTGGGAATATATTTACTATGAAGTAATATTTAAAGGGAACCTGTCATCACCTTTATGCTACCCATACTAACGGCAGAATAAAGTAGAGACAGGTGATTTGATTTCAGCGGTCTGTCATTTATAAGTTAAAAGTAAGTGGTTGCCGAGAACCAACATCACAAACATTGCAGATTAGGCCTGGAAAAGAGTCATATCTTTATGAGAAGAGTCCTGGTTATTCATGAATTCCTGCTTTCCCTGCCCACCTGCTGATGACTGACAGGCTTCTACCTAATTTTCTCCTTTTCTTTCTAGGAGAGAACTGCCAATCATCAGCAGATGGGTGGGGAGAGCAGGAGATTAGGAATAACCATGACTCTTCTCAGGTAGATTTGACTCTTTTCAAGGCCTGGGATGCAATGTTTGTGATGTTGGTTCTCAGCAACCACTCACTTTTAGCTCAAGAGAGACACACCACTGAAATCAGCATTTCTGTCACTATTTTATGCTGCCCTCAGTACAGTCAGCATAAAGTTGATGACAGGTTCCCTTTAAGTATTTTCATTTTCTTAATTTCCAGAGAATCCCTTTAAGTGGCCTTACTACAGATGGAGTTCCAGCCATGGTTGGCACAAAAAAAGAATTAATTGCATGTCAAGAAAGAACTGATTTGTCTCGGTCTTAATCCAAGTGATTTAATTATATGTCATGGCATCATACACTAAGAAAGTCTCTGTGAACAGTCTTTGCACCTCAACAATGTGGTGTCAATGGTAGTGTCGTGCATACATTTTTATCAAAGGCAGGAGGTTTAACAATCACCAGTTTAAGATGTTACTGAATGATCTTGACTCTGAGTACGGTGATCTTGTTTATTACTGTAAAGTGAGGTGGTTGAGTCGTGGGAACATGCTCATGAGGTTTTTCCTCTTGCCTCCACAATGGCATTACCTGGAGGTTACTCCGCCTCCTCAGGGGCAGAAAACAACTGGGTCAGTGCAATAAAATGCCTCCTCCAATATCCTGCTCCAGTTGTTTCCTGTCCCTCAGGAGCGCAGGAGTCGGTGCAACACAGCGCACAGCCTTTGGGTTTGTTTTCCCTGTCCTGGTACCAGAGGGCTGTTGCAGGGGGTAGAGGCACGGGGCTTATCTTTCTTGGCCCTTTCTACCCCTAAGTGTAAGTCCGGCGGATGCCGGTAACTCCGGACTGTTGTCCCTGCTCCGGGATTCATAGAGCACGTGAGATAGCCTGGGGGCAGAGTATCGCGGCCATTTGCGTTCCACGGGACACATGCACGCGTCGGGTGTGAAGTCAGAACGTCATCACGCCGGTGATGATGTCATTTAGCTGGCGTTCACCACCGCTTTTTAAGGAAGTAAAGTGCTGGGCATGGCGCTCTGGCTCTGGGAACCGCTGGGCTATGAGAGTGGCTGCTATTCCTGCTATTTCCCTGGTTTCCCGTGTGGTGTGCGATGTCCTTAGTATAGGAAGGGGATGCTGGCCACAAAACATTGGATACTCCCAGGCCCTCCAGTCCGGTGAGCCTCCTCCAGGAGGGTCTATATTGTTTGGCATTTTATATTTCCACTGGGTGATTATATGCAAGTACTATCTGCTCTTAGGTGATGTCTCCTTTTCTTATATTCTTTTATTTGGATGGCTAAGAGTCTCCTTTGCATTATAGGGCAAGGAGACTTCAAAAGCTAGTGGAGAGCCATCACAGAAGAAGAGATGCGCCATCTGTAAAAAGACCCTTCCTGCTTCCGTCAAGAAATGGCTATGTCAAAAATGTCCAGATAAAGTAGTCTCCGTGAAGTAATCCCCGTCCTTAAAGGGGTTGTCCCACGAAAAATATTCTACAGTTTTCAAACCAGCACCTAGATCTAAATACTTTTGTAATTGCATGTAATTAAAAATTTAGTATAGCTACTGAGTTATTCAATAAAATGTATCTGTATAGGACCACTTAATTTCTTATTTTTTGACCTGCTCACTGAGAAGGCCGCACATGCTCAGTTTCATCTTTCAACTGCCTCCTGAGCTGTGATAGGCAGAGCTGAGACACGCCTCCTGATCTGTGATAGGGAGAGATGAGACACGCCTCCTGAGCTGTGATAGGGAGAGATGAGACACGCCTCCTGAGCTGTGATAGGCAGAGCTGAGACACTTCCTAAGCTGCAGCAGAAAAGACACTCCCCATAGGGAGAGCTGAGACATGCCTCCTTAGCTGTGATAGGGAGAGCTGAGACACGCCCCATGAGCTGTGATAGGCAGAGCTGAGACACTCCTCCTAAGCTGTGATAGGGAGGGCTGAGACACGCCTCCTGAGCTGTGATAGGGAGAGCTGAGACACACCTCCTGAGCTGTGATAGGGAGAGCTGAGACACGCCTCCTGAGCTGTGATAGGGAGAGCTGAGACACTCCTCCTAAGCTGCAGCAGAAAAGACACTCCCCTTGAGCTGCCAGCTTCATATCTAGCAGAGCAATGAATGTGGAGATCTCTGGATCCATGTGAGGTACAGGACTGGTTCTAGCTGTGTTAGAAAGGTACTCTCATGTACTATATTATGTCTGATTTTCACTTTTTACATTATTCATGGGATAACCCCTTTTATCGAGAGCATGAGAACAATGATTAAAAAGGAAGTGGGGGCAGTGGTGGATGCTAAACTCGCTTTACCAGGTCCATCCACCTCTAAATCTCTATTTCAGGCAGTTTAAAATAGTGATTCCGAAGTTGATGAAGGTGAAATCTCCTTTGATGCGGTTTCAAGTATGGACACTGCAGGTCATCTGCTTTGCTCGATCAAAGAGACTGAGTCCTTTCTGAAAAACATCAGCGCCACCATTAATTTATAGGAAGCTAAAGAACCCCTTTCAGTCCAGGACCAGATGTTCCTAGGTCTAGGGGATAAGAGGAAGAGAGTATTTCCGGTCCATAATAATATAAAAAATATGATACGCAATGAATGGAAAGATCCAGAGAAAAGACAAGTAACATCAAGAATGTTTTAGAGAAAATATCCGTTTACAGACGAGGACTCTGCTCTTTGGGATAAAGCCCCAAAGGTTGACGCTCCCATTGCAAAAATCTCGAAAAAGTCTTCACTTCCTTTTGAGGACATCGGATTGCTCAAAGACCCAATGGACAAAAAGTGTGAGGCGCTTCTCAAAAAAGCATGGGAATCTTCTGCAGCTTCCTTTAGCCCTACTATAGCAGCCACATATACGGCCCGAATCCTTACCTTGTGGTTATCTCAGCTAGAAGAGAACATCGAATCAGGTACACCTAGGTAGGACATTGTCTCATCTATTCCTGTACTGAAGCAAGCAGCAAATTTTTTGGCTGATGCATCTGCGGACATTGTTAAATTGTCTTCTAGATCTGTGGCCCTAGTGAACACTTCTCGCAGAGCTGTATGGCTAAAGCCCTGGTTGGGGGACACAGCCTCGAAGAATAGATTGTGCTCCATCCCATGTGAGGGAGATAGACTTTTTGGATCATTATTAGATGATATTTTGGAAAAAGGGGACTGGGATTTTATTCCCCGATTTTTAGTAAAAAACAAACAAACAGAGCCTTCAGGGCAATCATAAACTTGAAGGATCTCAACAAACATATTCGCTACAAAAGGTCCAAGATGGAGGCGATAAAATCCACTATCAATCTGCTACAGAAAGAATGCTTCATGGTAACTCTGGATCTGATGGACGCATACTACCATGTCCAGATACATCCAGATTATCAACAATTTCTAAGACTAATAGTCTGGCTAGAAGGGTAGGTGCGCCATTTTCAATTCCAAGTTCTTCTGTTTGGCCTCTGTTCAGCCCCCAGATCATGGCAGAAGTGGGAGGTTTCCTTCATCACTCAGAAATATTACTGATACCTTACGGTACATCGACGATCTTCTGATTGCAGCCCCATCAGTGGAGACTAAATCTACAGTACACGATAGACACATTATCCGAAATGGGCTGGTTAATAAATTCTCAGAAATCAAATCTCCAAATCAAATTTTCCTTGGTGTGCTCTTAGATTCAGCCCAAATGAACCCTTTGTTTTCGTTAGTAAAACAAAGGATTTTAATCCTCAAAATATCGGAATTTCAGCAGAAGCTCAAAGTGTCAATAAGAGACATTATGACTATATTAGGCCTCATAACCTCAGCAATCCCATCAGTAAAATGGTCTCAGGCTCATTCAAGAGTGCTTCAAGCTTTCCTACTAAACACCTGGGACAAAAAACAGACGTCTCTGAACAAAAGACTAATACTACCGTCAAGGGTCAAAATATCTTTAAACTGTTGGCGGAATCAGGAAAGCCTTTTCAAAGGGGAAGAGTGCCGTCAACTAGACCAACTTGTTATGACAACTGATGCAAGAAAGCAAGGATGGGGGGCTCACCTACAAAATCAAATAGAGCAGGGATTATGGAGTCCCTATCTGGCCCACTCATCCTCAAACATGAGGGAACTCTCAGTGGTTTAGCAGGCTCTAAAAGGTTAAACTTAAAACACATGATGGTGTCATCAGACTACACAACTGCAGTGGCCTATCTGAACAAACGAGGGGGGGGGGCAGACAAGAATTCGTTCCCTATCCATGATTTCTACAAAAATCTTTAGGTGGGGAGAGAAGAACCTAATGTCTCTCACAGCGGTACACATAAAAGTAAATCAGAACTGCCTAGCAGACTTCTTGAGCTGGAGAACTCTAAAAGAGAGAGAGTGAAG
Organism: Rhinella marina; assembly: GCA_900303285.1. Taxonomy (NCBI): domain Eukaryota; kingdom Metazoa; phylum Chordata; class Amphibia; order Anura; family Bufonidae; genus Rhinella; species Rhinella marina. Next base: position 24,498 of record ONZH01001836.1, on the reverse strand, counting down.
CCTCAATCAAAAAGTCTATGAGAACGTACATATGTCTCAGAAGGGATCTCCTGGAAATCAACCTTTTCGCTTCAAGAGAAAACAGGAAGTTCCCAAATTTTTCTCCTTATCCCATCAGGATCGGCCAGCTCAGGTGGATACTCTGGCTGGTGAGTGGCCACAGGGTCTTTTATATGCTTTCCCTCTATTGGCCATAATATCCAGAATGCTAATGAAAGTGATGGAGGACAGAACACAGTTAATTCTCATTGCCGCATTTTGGCCAAAGAGGGCCTGGTTTCCAGTACTAAAGTCCCTAGCAAAGCAGGACTTTTGGCTTCTTCCACAAATCCCCAATCTCCAAATATTCCTCAACTCCAGCTGACGGCCTGGAGGTTGAACGGGCAATCTTAAAGAGTAAAGGACTACCTGACCCAGTCATATATACGTTGATGCAGAGTCGGAAACCGGTGACGTCAAAAATATATCTTCGAGCCAGGAAATCCTTTTTGCTGGCAGTCTGGAATCCTTCCATGGCCCCCGATGTCAGTGTAATATTGGATTTTTTCCAAGCAGGCCTGGAAAAAAGCCTCAGAGTAAGTTCTCTGAAAGTACAAGTGGCGGCCCTAAGTGTCTTCATGGGTTCCAGATTGGCGGATCAAGAGTTAATTCAGAGGTTTTTTTAAGGGCTCTAGTTGAATCCGCCGTACCATTAGATCTAAAGTTCCCCCATGGGATTTGAACCTGGTCCTGTCGGTTCTGATGGCTCCTCCCTTTGAACCTCTTGATACCATTTCAGAAAAATTGCTGTCCTTGAAAACAGCATTTCTATTGGCAATTACAAGCAAAATCACCATAGCACGTTGGATCAAGCAATGCATTATCCTTTGCTATAAGGAAAAGGACATGTCTCCCCTGCTCAACTTGAAAGCTCATTCCACTAGGGCGGTTTCTACATCATGGGCGGAAGGCGCCTATGCGTCTTAAGAAGAAATCTGCCAAGCAGATACTTGGTCTAGCCCATCTACCCTTTTTCAAACATTACAAACTTGATGTAATTTCTAATAGGGACTTAAAGAAGAACTCCCGCAAAAAATGTATTCTCTGACCTGTTAGAAAGGTGCATGATGTAATCTGTAGTGGATGGAATCTTCTCATCAGAGACTGTATCTGTGAGTTATCCCCTCTCTTCTTATTGTAGCTGGGTCATGTGACCAACTCCCTGACCTCCAACTGACCCAGGACAGGAAGCCAGTTACTTCTCTATTCATTCCTATGAGACTGAGAGTGAGGCTCCCATAGGAATACATAGAGAAATAGACTTCCTGTCCACACAGAGTCTGATTGCTGGCCACATGACACAGATGAGAAGCATCAGGGAGATATAACTCGCAAATACAGACACTGGTAAGAAAATGACATTCACTACAGATTACATCATGTACATTTCTAGCAGGACATGGAATAACATTTTTTGCGGGAGTTCTTCTTTAACCTTTGGGGGGAAGATTTTGTCAGCTGTCATCCCTACCTACTTTGGTCCTCTGTTAATCCTCCAGGTAATGCCGTTGTGGAGGCGGGAGGAAAAAACAAAAATTACTCTTACCAGTAACTGGATTTTCCTTTTAGCCTCCACAACGACATGGAGAATTTCTCATCTTCATTTATGTCTTCTTCTGTTATATTGTTATTTTGTGGAAGATATCCTTATTTTTCTTTGTTCAGAGAAATAGTTTAATAAAATCTTTGCATTTACCCTTGAGTTACTGGGTTATTAACTAGGGCAGGATATTGGAGGAGGCGGTTATATTGCACTGACCCAGTTGTTTCCTGCCCCTGAGGAGGTGGAGTAACCTCCAGCTAATGCCATTGTGGAGGCTAAAAGGAAAATCCAATTACTGGTAAGAGTAATGTATGTTTTTTACGAACTGCGGAATGAAGTCAAGCAGTTCATGGACGTGAAGGAAAAACCTGTCAGAGATCTCAGTGATAGCAAGTGGCGGTGTGATTCAGCGTTCATGGTGGACATTACCTCCCAGATCTGAACGTCAAGCTGCAGGGCCCCAGCCAGCTTCTCAGCTCGTTGCTTCCAAATATGAAATCATTTGATGCTAAATTAAGGCCGTGGAAAGTGCAACTTGAAAAGAATAACAGGGTGCATTTCCTCAGTCTGGAAGAACAGAAACCTACCCCTACGTGATTTATATGTTTAACCAAATATAGCGGTCTAGAATTTGAATGGCCCCCGGCAGTAAAAAGGTTCCCCACCCCTGCACTATGTAATGAATAAAGATTTGCAACTGGAATATTTCATTCACTGAGATCAAGGATGTGGTATTTTAGTGTTCCCTTTATTTTTTGTGCAGTGTATTTCACCCCCCGCCCCCCAAAAAAACAAAAAACACAAGGGTATAGAAATTAAGGCTTCATTCACATGTCCGTATTTGTACACATCCTGGAAAACGGTCAGTTTTTCAAGCACATCCGTTCCGTTTTTCCGCAAAAAACGGAAAGGATGTATCCGTATCAGGAATCCAATCTTTTTTTTTTTTTCTACCCTCCTGTAACGGAATCCGCAAATGCAGATGACATGCGGATGCCTTTCCGCATGTCTTCCGCATTTTTGCGGATCCATAGACTTTCATTGTGCTACGGACTGCAAAATCGGGATAGAAGTATAACAGGAGGATTTTGATAAACGAAGAATCGGAACGGACACAAGAATGCGGACAGCACACAGTGTACTGTCCGCATTTTTTCAGGACCCATTGAAATGAATGGATCCGCAACCTATCCGCATAAATTGTCCGAAATTGCGGAAAGGATGCAGATACAGAGTCAGGACGTGTGAATGGACCCTAAGAGAAATGGACTTGGGCCTAAATTTGTTAATCACTCACAGATAATTTGGTGCACTACCCTGTGTATTGGTGTAGTAGTGTGTATGGTTTAATTAAATTAAATAAGTCCCACAAAAATGAAATTCAAACCGTGGAGATATAATAAACCAGAATGATTGAGGACCAGGACTGACCCTTTATGTCCTGCTATCACTCACAGGTAAACTGTTGCGCTACCCTGTGTATTGGTAAACTGGTTCCTATATGCTGGTTCAATTAAATTGAAAAGGTCCCCCAAAAAATTTAATTCCGACCGTGTGGAGATAGAATAAACAAAAAAGGATGAATGAGGCCTGACGCTTAATTTCCCATTATCACTCCCAGGTAAACTGTGGCACTAACCTGTGTATTGGTGTACTGATCACCTATATGCTGGATTTAGCCCTAATATTACATTATCAATCACTGATTTATAAGTTCTTGTCAACCTAAAAACAAAAAAAAAGGAAACTAAATATGTAATATAACCTGACACACTAGTTCTCATTAGTATTCTATATGCTTTGCTAGATTGATGGTAAAACATGTGTTTTACAGTTTTCACTTATTCCACCCCCCCACCCCAAATGGGGAAAAAAAATGAAAGGATATCTTTGAGGTTTGCAGCAGCTACAGTTCCACCGTCTCAGTTCCACACTTCTCACTCCTTGGCTGACAGCTTTTCCTTCTTGTCAATATTCTACACAAACAATTCTTCTTTGTAATTCTATCCCTTCCCTTCACTGTTCCTGGCAGTAGAATACAAGCATGATTGATTTCTGACTGTCCCTGACTCCCTAAGATCTTTTTTTTCTGTCAGACACGATAAGACCCAACCACCTTCATTCGCAACCCAACATAGAATGACGTTCTGCTAGGACACCTCCCTGCAGGTTACAGCACTGATTGGCTTATCCAGGTGAGCACCGTTCTTCCTCCTCCTTACTACTTTTTTCCTGCTGACATGTGAACCAAAATGGTGCTACACACCGTTTTACTGGATTTATCTGAAACTAACCTGAAAAGGTTTGAGTTCATCTGACATCCGAAAAATAGCAAAATTCAGACCGAACCCGGTTCGGGACCAACTGGTTTGCTCAACTTTACTCAGCTCCAGTATCTAGATAGGTTTACCATTAAACCTCAGGAATGTATATATGGGGTTACTTATCACAGATCACCCGGTCAGATAAATCAGTGATATAGTCATCATGTCACCAATATCACTGTCTCTGCACAGGAGGGTTAGTCTGTAGGAGCAATGAAGGTCACAGCGCGAGGAGGAAGTAGAATATGAGCCAAGAAGACAATGTCTGTCAGTGACAATGGTGACGATGTCGTGGAGCAAATAGAAGAGTTTATTTTATCTGTAAATACTGTTTGGATGAAGAAGAAATATTAATATGTCCACATACGTTATAAAACTATTACATGGAGCGTCGTTACTTCTCCTCATGTCACTCTGGACTCTCCCGCAGTGTGGGTGGAGGTGTGAATACAGTGATAAGAAGCAAGGTTCCTGGGGACAGTTCATCTTCTCTGCTCTGGAAGTAAATAAGGCTCCTCTTCTCTTCCTTATATCCACAATACTTTTCCTCCATGGACACCGGTCACAGTTGATCTTATAGAAGTACAATTTGGTCGTGTAGGAGATCAAACGTAATTCCACCGAAAAAATATACCCTTTTAAGGTCCATGAATAGCATATGTTAAATATTTGGAGATGGTTTCTCTTCTGTGTGAATTCTCTTATGTATAGCAAGATATGATTTTTGTGTAAAACCTTTTCCACATTCTGAACATGAATACGGCTTCTCTCCTGTGTGAATTCTCTCGTGTTTAACAAAATATGATTTATCTGTAAAACATTTCCCACATTCTGAACATGAATAAGGCCTCGCTCCTGTGTGAGTTCTCTCATGTGTAACAAGGTTTGATTTATCTTTAAAACATTTCCCACATTCTGAACATGAATACGGCTTCTCTCCTGTGTGAATTCTCTCATGTATAACAAGAGATGATTTTTGTGTAAAACATTTCCCACATTTTGAACATGAATACGGCTTCTCTCCTGTGTGAGTTCTCTCATGTGTAACAAGGCACGATTTATCTTTAAAACATTTCCCACATTTTGAACATGGATATGGCTTCTCTCCAGTGTGAATTCTCTGATGTGTAACGAGATATGATCTCCGTGCAAAACATTTCCCACATTCTGAACACCTATATGGTTTCTCTCCTGTGTGACTTCTTTCATGTGTGGAAAGATCAGATTTTTGTATGAAACATTTCCCACATTCTGAACATGAATACGGCTTCTCTCCTGTGTGAATTCGCTCATGTTTAACAAGATACGGTTTCAGTGTAAAACATTTCCCGCATTCTGAACATGAATATGGTTTCTTTCCTGTGTGAATTCTCTGATGTGTAAAAAAATTAGATTTATGTGTAAAACATTTCCCACATTGTGAGCAGGAATGCGGCTTCTCTCCTGTGTATGTAGTAAGACCTGAGCTTTTTGTAAACTCTTTACCATGGTGAAACCTTTTATGCCCTTTCTGACCTAAAGTTGTGGTAACAAGCTGTGATTGGTCAGGAGAAGGTTCCTTATTATTAGGGAGATTATATAATAGATCTGTACTGTGAAGTTCTGGATGTACATTAAGGGTTATGAGATTTTCTTCTGAACTCTGCACGATATCTTCATCCTTTAGTGATATAAAGTTTCCTTCAGAATTTTTACTGGGATTTGCTGTTAAGATAAAATTTAGAAATTGTGTGTTTTATTAAAGTAGATAAACTTAAGCACATAAGCCGTTCTCTTCACTCCTGGATTTGTATAAAAAAACACCAAAAAGTTCACATAAAACTGAAACAACCAGTTTTATATGGTTACAATTAATGGGCCAATATTTTGCCAGCGATCTGCGGGCAGACTGCGGCCGCCCCTCTCTGCTGTGCACATCCCTGCAGGCAGTGGTTTCTCTAAGATATATGGAGGTGCACTGGGTAGTAAGCATACCCTGAAGTATCACTGGCACTGCTCCTTTTAATGGGAGTACCACCTGTCCTAGGAAGAGACAACGCAGTGTAAAGGAGCCGCGAGTACCTTCTGTAGAGGGCCATGTCCTCAGCTATGTATAGTGTACTGTGCGGGAGATGGAATGCTTACAGCTGGATATGATATTACTACCACCACCAACATCCTGAGCTTCTGTCAGTGGCACAACTAATAGAGCGTCTGCTTCTCATACAGCAGATCCTGGGTTAGAGACCCAGTGGAATTCCCCTAAGTACCTTCATCCCTTCCACAGGACTCCTCACAGCTCAGCTGAAGGGCCCTTCCCCATCCCTACGACGGGACTCCTTACAGTGCAGCAGAGCTGGTGAGGGCCAGGACACCATCAGGTCAGTTACTGAGTCTTTTCAGTGCACCTCCTCCCCCGCTGCTGCTGAAACCTCACACGGCTCAGTACAGGCTGTAGTCTCTCTGGCTCCTTTGTGAGAGAGCGCCCGTCTCCAGGAGCAGCTTCAGTGTGGACTTCCATCTGCTGCTTTATTTTACTGCACATTGGACTGGGCATGTGTGAGACGTCAGCAGCGGGGGAGGAGGAGCACTGAAAGGAGCTGGTCAATTAATCTATAGGTGGACAGAGAATGAGGACAGGACTCAGGAGCGCTCTCACTTTCTAGGTGCAGTCATAAATGCTTATTTTAATATCGCACACCGAATTTCAAAGTAAGTAAGTAAGTACACCGGCCTCATCAGGTCTACAAGATACATTTAATACTACATGTTGTCTGTAGTGAGTGATCCTCTTTAATATTATAGACAATCTGGTCAAGACCACACAATCCTACAATTAACAAGATAATCTGCCCTGAGGTAAAGCGTACGTCACTAGATTATAGACATCACCCTGTCACCGCTCAGAGAGGAGACATAAGGGGGGAAAGGACCCTCCATAGACCCTATAGGAGATCCCCAGAAGACATGACCCCGGAGAGCTGTATAGTGTGCACTAGATTATAGACATCTGACTGCTTTACTCACTACTTTCTCCATTCCTGATTCCATACCTGTGGTGACATCTCCTGGAATGTCCTCCTCCACCTCACTCTTACACGGGGGATCGCCCATCATCCTCTCTTCTTCATCCTCCACTTTAATATCAGTCAGATCTTCTCCCTGATTTGTCATCTGTAACAATTCAGTACAATACAGCAGACAGGTGGGAAATCTAACAGATCCACATAAGAGACCCCCACAATCTATGACCCCCCTATATAGATGTGTATAGGGCTCAGCTCCATCTACCTGAGGGTTCTCTGGGACCTTCTCCTCTGGACAGTCCTGGGAATACAGAGGACGGGGACATCTCCTCCTGGATCCATCTGTGGAGAATACATGGCCTCCATTACATGTCACTGCACACACGTGTATACACTGCACATGACGGCTCTTACCTTGTGATATAAGAGGCTGGGGCTCCTCCATTACATGTCACTGCACACACGTGTATACACTGCACATGACGGCTCTTACCTTGTGATATAAGAGGCTGGTGCTCCTCCATTACATGTCACTGCACACACGTGTATACACTGCACATGACGGCTCTTACCCTGTGATATAAGAGGCTGGTGCTCCTCCATTACATGTCACTGCACACACATGTATACACTGCACATGACGGCTCTTACCTTGTGATATAAGAGGCTGGTGCTCCTCCATTACATATCACTGCACACACGTGTATACACTGCACATGACGGCTCTTACCTTGTGATATAAGAGGCTGGTGCTCCTCCATTACATGTCACTGCACACACGTGTATACACTGCACATGACGGCTCTTACCTTGTGATATAAGAGGCTGGTGCTCCTCCATCACATGTCACTGCACACACGTGTATACACTGCACATGACGGCTCTTACCTTGTGATATAAGAGGCTGGTGCTCCTCCATTACATATCACTGCACACACGTGTATACACTGCACATGACGGCACTTACCTTGTGATATAAGAGGTTGGTGCTCCTCCATTACATGTCACTGCACACACGTGTATACACTGCACATGACGGCTCTTACCTTGTGATATAAGAGGCTGGGGCTCCTCCATCACATGTCACTGCACACACGTGTATACACTGCACATGACGGCTCTTACCTTGTGATATAAGAGGCTGGTGCTCCTCCATTACATATCACTGCACACACGTGTATACACTGCACATGACGGCTCTTACCTTGTGATATAAGAGGCTGGGGCTCCTACATTACATGTCACTGCACACACGTGTATACACTGCACATGACGGCTCTTACCTTGTGATATAACAGGTTGGTGCTCCTCCATTACATGTCACTGCACACACGTGTATACACTGCACATGACGGCTCTTACCTTGTGATATAAGAGGCTGGTGCTCCTCCATTACATGTCACTGCACACACGTGTATACACTGCACATGACGGCTCTTACCTTGTGATATAAGAGGCTGGGGCTCCTCCATCACATGTCACTGCACACACGTGTATACACTGCACATGACGGCTCTTACCTTGTGATATAAGAGGCTGGGGCTCCTCCATTACATATCACTGCACACACGTGTATACTCTGCACATGACGGCTCTTACCTTGTGATATAAGAGGCTGGGGCTCCTCCATTACATGTCACTGCACACACGTGTATACACTGCACATGACGGCTCTTACCTTGTGATATAAGAGGCTGGTGCTCCTCCATTATATGTCACTGCACACACGTGTATACACTGCACATGACGGTTCTTACCTTGTGATATAAGAGGCTGGTGCTCCTCCATTACATGTCACTGCACACACGTGTATACACTGCACATGACGGCTCTTACCTTGTGATATAAGAGGCTGGGGCTCCTCCATCATGGCCTCCTTGTACAGATCCTTGTGTCCTTCTATATACTCCCACTCCTCCATGGAGAAATAGACAGTGACATCCTGACACCTTATAGGAACCTGACAACACAATGACACCGTCATCACCCAGACCCCTCCAGTGCTGTTACTGGAGAATTTCCCAGCATTCCCAGCAGTGTCACCTCTCCAGTCAGCAGCTCCATCATCTTGTGGGTGAGTTCTAGGATCTTCTGCTCATGTATCAGGGGGTGAGGCTCTGTGATGGGGTGAGGGGTCCTGCTCCGCCCTCCTGACTCCTGGAGATGGATGATGGGAGTCACACAGTCCCCCGATGTCTTCTTCACTATTGTGTACTCCTGTGGATGGAGAGAGACACTTAGGGAATAAACCCTTCAGGGGCCATGTGCTCTCCTCCGGCCCTTTCCTCCTGGGTACAACGTGCCTACTTACCTTCTCATGGCTCCTACAACATGACTATTGGTCACTGGTCACATGACACATCACTCACCATATTGGGGGCTGATCTTCAGGTTCTCCATCACTTGGAAGGTCTGGAGGCCGTTCTACAGGACCCTGGACTCTTCCTATCACTTCCTATGATGGATTCTCCTTCCCGATGTCTGACTTGTTACAGAATACAATAAAGAGGAGAGAAATCTAGAAAAGTTTACCTCTCCGCTCAGCAGGGAGATGATCTCCAAGGTGAGGTCTAATATTCTTCTGCTGATCTCCTTCCTGTCCATCCTTGGTGGTCATTCAGGAGAAGAGGAGAGAACTGGAGGAGCTGGAGGCTTCTAGTACTGCAGGAGCCTTTATGAGAAGAGAGGAAATCATCCAGGGGACAAGACCAGATGTCACCTCCAGAACCGCACTTCCTGAGCCTGGAGGGGCCCCACTTCTCAGAGCCCCCACCACATGGATTCCAGGGGCCCCAACATGGAGATTTCTGGTGGCTCCACAGGAGATAAATGTCTGATAGATGCAGGTCCCACCTCTGGGCTGTGCTCAGCTGTGTCCAGAACTCCTAGAGAAGAGACTGGAGAGAGCTGAGCTCAGGCCAGGCCCCGCTCCATTCATTCTCCTCCTGGATGCAGTGGCCCCTCATCAGGACAGTCAGGGGCCAGCAAATGATGACAACCCCCACTATCCCCACTACTATTCCCCATTCATACTAAGCTAAGGAGCGGAGAAGGATTCCTTGTGTGTAATGGAGGAGAATCTCCAGAGGTGACATGTCTGAGCTCTCCACCACACTGTCTCCTCACAGCTCATCTTACCTTCAGGCTGGAGGAATGGCTGATACCAGAGAGAACAAGAGCCCTGACTACCGACCAGGACCAGCCCAGTATCTGCTGCACTGCCAGAGCTGAAGGACCTGGGGTGACGTCACTGTCATGTGATCAGTGCAGGGGCGGGGCTTAGCCAATGATGGACTAATCACATGATGCTGACATTATCACAGGTCCTTCACAGACTATTCTCTTCAATTCTGAGCTCCAGCTCCTCCAGTTCTCTCCTCTTCTCCTGAATGACCACCAAGGATGGACAGGAAGGAGATCAGCAGAAGAATATTAGACCTCACCTTGGAGATCATCTCCCTGCTGAGCGGAGAGGTAAACTTTTCTAGATTTCTCTCCTCTTTATTGTATTCTGTAACAAGTCAGACATCGGGAAGGAGAATCCATCATAGGAAGTGATAGGAAGAGTCCAGGGTCCTGTAGAACGGCCTCCAGACCTTCCAAGTGATGGAGAACCTGAAGATCAGCCCCCAATATGGTGAGTGATGTGTCATGTGACCAGTGACCAATAGTCATGTTGTAGGAGCCATGAGAAGGTAAGTAGGCAGGTTGTACCCAAGAGGAAAGGGCCGGAGGAGAGCACATGGCCCCTGAAGGGTTTATTCCCTAAGTGTCTCTCTCCATCCACAGGAGTACACAATAGTGAAGAAGACATCGGGGGACTGTGTGACTCCCATCATCCATCTCCAGGAGTCAGGAGGGCGGAGCAGGACCCCTCACCCCATCACAGAGCCTCACCCCCTGATACATGAGCAGAAGATCCTAGAACTCACCCACAAGATGATGGAGCTGCTGACTGGAGAGGTGACACTGCTGGGAATGCTGGGAAATTCTCCAGTAACAGCACTGGAGGGGTCTGGGTGATGACGGTGTCATTGTGTTGTCAGGTTCCTATAAGGTGTCAGGATGTCACTGTCTATTTCTCCATGGAGGAGTGGGAGTATATAGAAGGACACAAGGATCTGTACAAGGAGGCCATGATGGAGGAGCCCCAGCCTCTTATATCACAAGGTAAGAGCCGTCATGTGCCAGTGTATACACGTGTGTGCAGTGACATGTAATGGAGGAGCACCAGCCTCTTATATCACAGGGTAAGAGCCGTCATGTGCAGTGTATACACGTGTGTGCAGTGATATGTAATGGAGGAGCACCAGCCTCTTATATCACAAGGTAAGAGCCGTCATGTGCAGTGTATACACGTGTGTGCAGTGATATGTAATGGAGGAGCCCCAGCCTCTTATATCACAAGGTAAGAGCCGTCATGTGCAGTGTATACACGTGTGTGCAATGACATGTAATGGAGGAGCACCAGCCTCTTATATCACAAGGTAAGAGCCGTCATGTGCAGTGTATACACGTGTGTGCAGTGACATGTAATGGAGGAGCACCAGCCTCTTATATCACAGGGTAAGAGCCGTCATGTGCAGTGTATACACGTGTGTGCAGTGATATGTAATGGAGGAGCACCAGCCTCTTATATCACAGGGTAAGAGCCGTCATGTGCAGTGTATACACGTGTGTGCAGTGATATGTAATGGAGGAGCACCAGCCTCTTATATCACAAGGTAAGAGCCGTCATGTGCAGTGTATACACGTGTGTGCAGTGACATGTAATGGAGGAGCACCAGCCTCTTATATCACAGGGTAAGAGCCGTCATGTGCAGTGTATACACGTGTGTGCAGTGATATGTAATGGAGGAGCACCAGCCTCTTATATCACAGGGTAAGAGCCGTCATGTGCAGTGTATACACGTGTGTGCAGTGACATGTAATGGAGGAGCCCCAGCCTCTTATATCACATGGTAAGAGCCGTCATGTGCAGTGTATACACGTGTGTGCAGTGACATGTAATGGAGGAGCACCAGCCTCTTATATCACACAGTAAGAGCCGTCATGTGCAGTGTATACACGTGTGTGCAGTGACATGTAATGGAGGCCATGTATTCTCCACAGATGGATCCAGGAGGAGATGTCCCCGTCCTCTGTATTCCCAGGACTGTCCAGAGGAGAAGGTCCCAGAGAACCCTCAGGTAGATGGAGCTGAGCCCTATACACATCTATATAGGGGGGTCATAGATTGTGGGGGTCTCTTATGTGGATCTGTTAGATTTCCCACCTGTCTGCTGTATTGTACTGAATTGTTACAGATGACAAATCAGGGAGAAGATCTGACTGATATTAAAGTGGAGGATGAAGAAGAGAGGATGATGGGCGATCCCCCGTGTAAGAGTGAGGTGGAGGAGGACATTCCAGGAGATGTCACCACAGGTATGGAATCATGAATGGAGAAAGTAGTGAGTAAAGCAGTCAGATGTCTATGATCTAGTGCACACTATACAGCTCTCCGGGGACATGTCTTCTGAGGGTCTCCTATAAGGTCTCTGGAGGGTCCTTTCCCCCATTATCTCTCCTCTCTGAGCGGTGACAGGCTGATGTCTCTGGTCTGTCACATATATGTGAATCTGCTGTAGTTCTGGAGAAGTCACTGGTTGTGGTAGTGCAGTGTCAGTGCTAGGAGTCAGGAGATGAGGCTCTTACTCCCCACCTGCCGCTGATTGACAGATTTCTCCCTATTACCAATGAAAAGGATAAATCCCGGCACTTCGCTGACTTGATTTAATAGTAAATCTTTATTTCCACATCACATAGGGACGCGTTTCGGCTCCACATGAGTCAGTAGTAAGAGGGCAGGAGATTTGTCATATGTGTAGCGACTACAACCTCGAAGTATGAATTGGGAAGTACTACACAAGGATCAAAGGATTGCAGCTTTAAGGGGATTATTCAAGACTATAAAAAAGCCTCCCATATTACGAGCCCCTTACACCGCCGCTGCAGCTTTTCCCTGTAAGCAGATGAAAACGTCCGGTGTCGAGGGGATCAGCCAATGGCAGATGGGGACGAGCATCCCTAGTGTCACCTACGATGCTTAGGAGGACTGATGGCATGGAATGGGGAATGGGGACTGATGGCATGCACAGAAGTCCATGTTATCCTCCCCCTGAGGACAGACTATGTATTTCACTGTGCAGCCTGTCAGAACTCCCAACAGCATCCTGACTTGGCTATCTTAACAGGGAAGGGCTGATTTCTGCTGGCATATCTTTGGCGGTATAACAGCTAAAGATTCATGCCACACTTTGTTTTAAAGCCGACAGTCTCAGGGAATCAGGTCAGAAATTAAAGCTGCAGATATGTTTCTAAGGGCTCTAGCTTGTGATATATTGGAGCTAGAGCCTCGACTCTGGTCCTGTTTTAATTCTGAGATTGTCAGCTCTTACCCAGTCTGAGATCCAGCCCTCAGTACCAAAGATGTACGAGGTAATTTTTTTAAATGATTGGCCTTTATCTCTTTTTACTGCTGGATCAATTTCCAGCCTAATAGGAAAGTTATACATTTGTCTATTCTGTAATTTGGATGAAAACTCACAAATTTCAATTTTTATCTTAACAGAAAATCCCAGTAAGAATTCTGATGGAAACTTCATATTATCACTAAATTATAAATCAGAAGATGATGACATCCCGCAGCGCTCTTCAGTAGAAAACCTTAATGTACATTCAGGACTTCACAGTGTAAATCTATATTATAATCCCCCTAATCATGAGGAACCTTCTTCTGACCAATCACAGCTTGTTACCACAAGTAAAGGTCAGAAAGGGGTTGAAAGATTTCAGTGCGGTGAAGAGTTCCCAAAAAGCTCGGGTCTTTCTTCACATAGAATAATTCACAATGGGGAGAAGCCATACTCCTGTTCAGAATGTGGGAAGTGCTTTACAGATAAATCAAATCTGGTTTCACATACAAAAAGTCACACAGGACAGAAGCCGTATTCATGTTCAGAATGTGAGAAATGTTTTACACGGAAGTCACATCTTATTATACATGAGAGAAGTCACACAGGAGAGAAGCCATATTCATGTTTAGAATGTGGGAAGTATTTTACACAAAAATCAGATCTTGTTACACATGGGAGATGTCACACTGGAGAGAAACCATATCCATGTTCAGAATGTGGGAAATGTTGTACACAAAAATCAGGGCTTGTTAAACATCAGAGAATTCACACAGGAGAGAAGCCGTATTTATGTTCAGAATGTGGGAAGCGCTTTTCAGATAAAACAAGTCTTGTTACACATAAGAGACATCACACAGGGGAGAAACCATATTCATGTTCAGAGTGTGGGAAATGTTTTACACAAAAATCAAATCTTATTATACACAAGAGAATTCACACAGGAGAGAAGCTGTATTCATGTTCAGAATGTAAAAAATGTTTTACACGGAAATCACATCTTGTTAAACATAAGAGAAGTCATACAGGAGAGAAGCTGTATTCATGTTCAAAATGTGGGAAAAGTTTTACACAAAAATTAGATCTGGTCAAACATGAGATAAGTCATACAGGAGAGAAGCCGTATTCATGTTCAGAATGTGGAAATTGTTTCACACACAAACTGAATCTTGTTAAACATCAGAGAATTCACACAGGGGAAAAGCCATATTCATGTTCAGAATGTGGGATATGTTTTATACAAAAATCAGATCTTGTTACACATCAGAGAAGTCACACAGGAGAGAAACCTTATTCATGTTCAGAATGTGGGAAGGGCTTTTCAGAGAAATCAAATCTTGTTAGACATGAGAGAAGTCATACAGGAGAGAAACCGTATTCGTGTTCAGAATGTGGGAAATGTTTTACACAGAAATCAAATCTTGTTAAACATCAGAGAATTCACACAGGAGAGAAGCTGCATTCATGTTCAGAATGTGGGAAATGTTTTACACAAAAATCACATCTTGTTACACATGAGAGAATTCACACAGGAGAGAAGCCGTATTCCTGTTCTGAATGTGGGAAATGTTTTACACAAAAATCATATCTTGTTACACATGCAAGAATTCACACAGGAGAGAAGCTGCATTCATGTTCAGTATGTGGGAAGTGTTTTACAGAAAATTCACATCTTGTTACACATGAGAGAATTCACTCAGGAGAGAAGCCGTATTTATGTTCAGAATGTGGGAAATGTTTTACAAGGAAATCCCATCTTGTTGCGCATGAGAGAATTCACACAGTAGAGAAACATTTTAACATATCCGGTAAGTCATCAATTTTAACCATACAATAGGAAGGTTTATGTTTTAGATAGAATTAGCCGGGATCTCCTTGCCCACCAAATTTTATTTCTCTGAGGCCAACTGTGACCTTGATCCATGGAGGAAAACTATTGTGGATAAAAGGAAGAGAAGAAGAGCCTTGTTTACCTCCAGAGCAGAGAAGATGAACTGTCCCCATGAACCTTGCTTCTTATCTCTGTATTCACACCTCCACCCACACTGCGGGAGAGTCCAGAGTGACATGGGGAGAAGTAACGACGCTCCATGTAATAGTTTTATAACGTATGTGGACATATTAATATTTCATCTTCATCCAAACAGTATTTACAGATAAAATAAACTTTTCTATTTGCTCCACGACATCGTCGCCATTGTCACTGACAGACATTGTCTTCTTGGCTCACATTATACTTTCTCCTCGCGCTGTGACCTTCATTGCTCTTACAGTCTAACCCTCCTGTGCGGAGACAGTGATATCGGTAACATGATTTCTTTCACCACATCTGAGCATCAGAACTTCTTTGCAGGACTGTTTACATCCAGCACTTCCTGTTTTCTTCAAGGTGTGTTCACCCCTATCAACCTTTTCTGTAGACCCCATAGTGTGGCCAGGCCCACAGTGAGAATTACACTTACCTGATCCCTACTTCTGGGGTCCAGCTCCATTGTTCCCCATAGGGCACCATAGGTGTCGGGTCTCCCTGCATCAACTTCCAGTTTAACATGGGTCACATGGCCACTGCAGCCAATGAGGGGCTGCAGGGTTGACTAGTCATCCATGCTTCACTTGATCCAGAAACAAGATGCCGGATGACGTTACCACTGCAGCCAGATGACCCACGTCAAACTGGATGTTGATGTTGGGAAACTCAACACTCACAGAGCCCATTGGGGACCGATGGAGCCGAACCCAGGAGAAGGCATCAGGTTAATATGGTTTGCACTGTGTGTCCATCCACATTTGGGGTAGGGCTGCAGAAAAGGTCCCCAGGTGTGAACACCTCTGTTTAAGTGAATACTATAGTTCCATCCCATAAAAGTGAATGAGGGCCAAGATACTTTTAATCACACCTACTCTTCACTGCAATTGATGCAGGTAGCTGGTAAACAAAGCAGAGAAGGCAGCGCTTGTATGAGCAGCAGCGGGGTTGCCGGGTGTCTGACCCCTGCCAATCTCTTTCCTGAGGATAGCTCATCAATAGTAAAAAGCAGACAATCCCTTTAAATCTATCATGTGATAGTCTGCTGTTACAGTATCAACGCTTGATTGTTGTTGCATAATGTCTAATGAGCTTTACCTAATTAGGATATGCCCCCATTGTCTGATAGGTGCAGGTCCTACCTCTGGGACCCGCATCTACACAGAGAATGTGTAATGTGCCTGGTTGTCCAGAAGATGGCGGTGTGTATCTAGCAGAGTGAGAGATAGATCTTTAGATAGAATGGATCTCACCATTCCATTCTCCCCCTTTTTGGGCTAGTCCTGCCTCCTTCCAGGGGAGGGGTTGCAAGAACTTCTAGTTTATTCCATTTAAGATTCAATAGTGGAGCTGAGAAGACATGAAAGATGGAGCAGTGAGGGGAAGGGTCTTTCCAGTGAAGAGACCCTTCAGCAGCTTATACAGCACCATGACTCCTTACAGATTAAGAGAGTATTGCAAGGGAGTCAACAGTTAAAGGCACCCCACTGCAAAGGTACCAGAACCGCTACAGAGTCCAGTAATCAGACTGAAGTTGGGTTTAGCACAGCAGAGAGATAAAGCAGAATAGTCAAGTGTGCCTGCCAACTTATCCCAAAACCTGCTGGAACCATGAGAAAGACCGAATATTGTCTGGATGCAAGTTTATTCAAGTAAAGCTGTTGACCTTTTATCAAGTCTGAAAGGTCAACAGCCTCCAACCACCTCCTACTACTCTTGTCTTTATTGCTCTAACCCCGAGGGTCGACTGTATTCAGGTAGGACCACCGTGAAACACACAGAAATCATTAAAGGGGTTGTCCGAGTTATATTTATTGATGACCTATCCTCAGGAAAGGTCATCAATATCAGATCAGCAGGGGTCCGACACCCGGCACCCTCGCCGATCAGCTGTTTGAAGGGGAGGCGTGCGCAGTGCCAGCACTGCCTCCTTTTCATTGTTTACCTGCTCGCCGTAACATGAGTAGCGGTGAGTAGGTGTGATTACACCTAACTGCCCCATTCATTTCAATGGGAGGGCTCGTTCCTATACAAGTGTATACTACTGAGCCGTCCCATTGAAATGAATGGGGCAGTTAGGTGTAATCACACCTACTCACCGCTACTCATGTTATGGCGAGCAGGTAAACAATGAAGAGGAGGCAGCACTGGCATGGAGCATGCCTCCTCTTCAAACAGCTGATCGGCCGGGTGTCAGACCCCGCCGATCCAATATTGAGGATAGGTCATGATTAGAGATGAGCGAACGTGCTCGTTACGAGCACTGTAGCGCTTGGCTCCCCTGCGGGCATTGCGGATCCATCCTCAGCTGCATGTAAGTCAATGGGGACGGATCCTTTGGTATGACACTCATACCAAACGGATCCATCCTCCTCACCCGACTGAAAGTCAGTGGGGACGGATCCCTTTGGTATCAGTGTCATACCAAACGGATCCATCCCAATTGACTTACATGCAGCTGAGGACGGATCCGCAATTTCTGAGGGCATTTGTTCGCAGGGGAGCCGAGCGATACAGTGCTCGTAACGAGCACGTTCGCTCATCTCTAGTCATGAACAAACATAACTCGGATAACCCCTTTAAGGCCGCACCACACCACTCAGCATTCTTAACAAAGCTAGTACACGATAGGCCCTGGGGGGCGTCACATTACACATTAATTTCAGTGGGGCCATAAAAAAATTTGGCTCCATTGAAATTTGTATGTCCACATTGAAATCCACATCCTGTCCTTATTCTGACCTGTCTTGTGTCTCCTCTCTTCCATGTTTCCCACACTTCTGGAGTCCTTATTCTGACATGTCTTATCTCTTCTCTCTTCCATATTCCTCACACTTCTGGTGTCCTTGTTCTGACAGGTCTTCTGTCTCCTCTCTTCCATGTTTCCACACTTCTGGTGTCCTTATTCTGACATTTCTTGTGTTTCCTCTCTTCCATGTTCCTCACACTTCTGTTGTCCTTATTCTGACATGTCTTGTGTCTCCTCTCTTCCATGTTTCTCACACTTCTGGTGTCCTTATTCTGACATGTCTTGTGTCTCCTCTCTTCCATGTTTCTCACACTTCTGGTGTCCTTATTCTGACATGTCTTGCGTCTCCTCTGTTCTATGTTCCTCGCACTTCGGGTGTCCTTATTCTGACATGTCTTGTGTCTCCTCTATTCCATGTTTCTCACACTACTGGTGTCCTTATTCTGACAAGTCTTGTGTCTCCTCTCTTCCATGTTCATGTTCCTCACACTTCTGGTGTCCTTATTTTGATATGTCTTGTGTCTCTTCTCTTCCATGTTTCTCACACTTTTGGTGTCCTTATTCTGACATGTCTCCTGTCTCCTCTCTTTGGTGTTTCCCATACTTCTGGTGTCCTTATTCTGACATGTCTTGTCTCTCCTCTCTTCCATGTTTCTCACACTTATGGTGTCCTTATTCTGACATGTCTTCTGTCTCCTCTCTTCCATGTTTCCCAAACTTCTGGTGTCCTTATTCTGACATGTCTTGTGTCTCCTCTCTTCCATGTTTCCCACACTTCTGGTGTCCTTATTCTGACATGTCTTATGTCTCCTCTCTTCCATGTTTCTCATACTTCTGGTGTCCTTATTCTGACATGTCTTCTGTCTCCTCTCTTCCATGTTTCCCACACTTCTGGTGTCCTTATTCTGACATGTTTTGTGTTTCCTCTCTTCCATGTTCCTCACACTTCTGGTGTCCTTATTCTGACATGTCTTGTGTCTCCTCTCTTCCATGTTTCCCACACTTCTGGTGTCCTTATTCTGAAATGTCTTGTGCCTCCTCTCTTCTCTGTTCCCCACACTTCTGGTGTCCTTATTCTGACATGTCTTGTGTCCCCCCTCTTCCATGTCTCCCACACTTTTGGTGTCCTTATTCTGACATGTCTTGTGCCTCCTCTCTTCCATGTTTCCCACACTTCTGGTGTCCTTATTCTGACATGTCTTGTGTCTCCTCTCATCCATGTTTCCCACACTTCTGGTGTCCTTATTCTGACATGTCTTGTGTCTCCTCTCTTCCATGTTTCTAACACTTCTGGTGTCCTTATTCTGACATGTCTTGTGTCTCCTCACTTCCATGTTTCTCACACTTCTGGTGTCCTTATTCTGACCTGTCTTGTGTCTCCTCTCATTCATGTTCCTCACACTTATGGTGTCCTTATTCTGACATGTCTTGTGTCTCCTCTCTTCCATGTTTCTCACACTTCTGGTGTCCTTATTCTGAAATATCTTGTGCCTCCTCTCTTCTATTTTTCCCCAAACTTCTGGTGTCCTTATTCTGACATGTCTTGTGTCTCCTCTCTTC
Source organism: Rhinella marina (assembly GCA_900303285.1). Taxonomy (NCBI): domain Eukaryota; kingdom Metazoa; phylum Chordata; class Amphibia; order Anura; family Bufonidae; genus Rhinella; species Rhinella marina. Next base: position 4,797 of record ONZH01001836.1, on the reverse strand, counting down.
CATGTTTCTCACACTTCTGGTGTCCTTATTCTGACATGTCTTGTGTCTCCTCTCTTCCATGTTTCTCACACTTCTGGTGTCCGAATTCTGAAATATCTTGTGCCTCCTCTCTTCCATGTTCCCTACATTTCTGGTGTCCTTATTCTGACATGTCTTATGTCTCCTCACTTCCATGTTCCTCATACTTATGGCGTCCTTATTCTGACATGTCTCCTGTCTCCTCTCTTCCATGTTTCTCACACTTCTGGTGTTCTTATTCTGACATGTCTTGTGTCTCCTCTCTTTCATGTTTCCCACACTTCTGGTGTCCTTATTCTGACATGTCTTGTGCCTCCTCTCTTCTATTCTTCCCAAACTTCTGGTGTCCTTATTCTGACATGTCTTGTGTCTCCTCTCATCCATGTTCCTCACACTTATGGTGTCCTTCTTCTGACATGTTTTGTGTCTCCTCTCTTCCATGTTTCTCACACTTCTGGTGTCCTTATTCTGATCTGTCTTGTGGCTCCTCTCTTCCATGTTCCTCACACTTCTGGTGTCCTTATTCTGATATGTGTTTTGCCTCTTCTCTTCCATGTTTCCCACTCTTCCGGTGTCCTTATTCTGACATGTCTTGTGTCTCCTCTCTTCCATGTTTCCCACACTTCTGGTGTCCTTATTCTGACATGTCTTGTGCCTCCTCTCTTCTATTTTTCCCAAACTTCTGGTGTCCTTATTCTGACATGTCTTGTGTCTCCTATCATCCATGTTCCTCACACTTATGGTGTCCTTCTTCTGACATGTTTTGGGTCTCCTCTCTTCCATGTTTCTCACACTTCTGGTGTCCTTATTCTGATCTGTCTTGTGGCTCCTCTCATCCATGTTCCTCACACTTATGGTGTCCTTATTCTGACATGTCTTCTGTCTCCTCTCTTCCATGTTTCCCAAACCTCTGGTGTCCTTATTCTGACATGTTTTGTGTCTCCTCTCTTCCATGTTTCTCACACTTCTGGTGTCCTTATTCTGAAATATCTTGTGTCTCCTCTCTTCCATGTTCCTCACACTTCTGGTGTCCTTCTTCTGACATGTTTTGTGTCTCCTCTCTTCCATGTTTCTCACACTTCTGGTGTCCTTCTTCTGACATGTTTTGTGTCTCCTCTCTTCCATGTTTCTCACACTTCTGGTGTCCTTATTCTGATCTGTCTTGTGGCTCCTCTCATCCATGTTTCTCACACTTCTGGTGTCCTTATTCTGACATGTCTTCTGTCTCCTCTCTTCCATGTTTCTCACACTTCTGGTGTCCTTATTCTGAAATATCTTGTGCCTCCTCTCTTCCATGTTCCCTACATTTCTGGTGTCCTTATTCTGACATGTCTTATGTCTCCTCACTTCCATGTTCCTCACACTTATGGCGTCCTTATTCTGACATGTCTCCTGTCTCCTCTCTTCCATGTTTCTCACACTTCTGGTGTTCTTATTCTGACATGTCTTGTGTCTCCTCTCTTCCATGTTTCCCACACTTCTGGTGTCCTTATTCTGACATGTCTTGTGTCTCCTCTCTTCCATGTTCCTCACACTTCTGGTGTCCTTATTCTGACATGTCTTGTGTCTCCTCTCTTCCATGTTCCTCACACTTCTGGTGTCCTTATTCTGATATGTGTTTTGCCTCTTCTCTTCCATGTTTCCCACTCTTCCGGTGTCCTTATTCTGACATATTTTGTGTCTTTTCTCCTGATGATGGGCCTTTGTACTCTCCATGTTCCTCATACTTATGGCGTCCTTATTCTGACATGTCTCCTGTCTCCTCTCTTCCATGTTTCTCACACTTCTGGTGTTCTTATTCTGACATGTCTTGTGTCTCCTCTCTTCCATGTTTCCCACACTTCTGGTGTCCTTATTCTGACATGTCTTGTGCCTCCTCTCTTCTATTTTTCCCAAACTTCTGGTGTCCTTATTCTGACATGTCTTGTGTCTCCTCTCTTCCATGTTCCCCACATTTCTGGTTTCCTTCTTCTGACATGTTTTGTGTCTCCTCTCTTCCATGTTTCTCACACTTCTGGTGTCCTTATTCTGAAATATCTTGTGTCTCCTCTCTTCCATGTTCCTCACACTTCTGGTGTCCTTCTTCTGACATGTTTTGTGTCTCCTCTCTTCCATGTTTCTCACACTTCTGGTGTCCTTATTCTGACATGTTTTGTGTCTCCTCTCTTCCATGTTTCTCACACTTCTGGTGTCCTTATTCTGATCTGTCTTGTGGCTCCTCTCATCCATGTTTCTCACACTTCTGGTGTCCTTATTCTGACATGTCTTCTGTCTCCTCTCTTCCATGTTTCTCACACTTCTGGTGTCCTTATTCTGAAATATCTTGTGCCTCCTCTCTTCCATGTTCCCTACATTTCTGGTGTCCTTATTCTGACATGTCTTATGTCTCCTCACTTCCATGTTCCTCACACTTATGGCGTCCTTATTCTGACATGTCTCCTGTCTCCTCTCTTCCATGTTTCTCACACTTCTGGTGTTCTTATTCTGACATGTCTTGTGTCTCCTCTCTTCCATGTTCCTCACACTTCTGGTGTCCTTATTCTGACATGTCTTGTGTCTACTCTCTTCCATGTTCCTCACACTTCTGGTGTCCTTATTCTGATATGTGTTTTGCCTCTTCTCTTCCATGTTTCCCACTCTTCCGGTGTCCTTATTCTGACATATTTTATGTTTTCTCTCCTCTACATTGGGGTCTTCTCTCCTGATGATGGGCCTTTGTACTCTAATACTTTTCTTCCTTCTCTGGTATCACAGCTATAATAGAGAATGTCACACTGATAACACAGTCAAGGAGCTATTTTTTACTAGTGGCACAAGTTGTCCCCAAGACTACTTGATCCAGCACAAGTCCCAGCATGTCCAGCCTGCTATTACAGGGTATAAAAGGAGAAAACTACAACTTTTGGCATGTCGAGGCCGTTATTCAATGATATCAGGGAAGAGAACTACAGCTCCCAGCATGTGCAGGCTGTTGTTATACAATATTAAAAGAAAAAAACTACAACTTCCATGATCTCTAGTATCAAGTCTTAAAGGATATTAGAGAACTACAACTCCCAGCATGTCCAGACTGTTATCATACAATATTAGAAATAACTACAACTCTCAGCATGTTCAGGATGTTATTATAGGATATCATAAAGAACTAAAATTGCCAACATTTCTTTGGTTCTGAAAAAATAAAAGAGTGAATTATGAATTAGTAAGTTTTCCACTTCTTCTTTTCCATTCAAAACCGCTCTCATTGCACTGGTCACCATAACAACATTATCAAAGGTCCTTCACCACCTCATCCTCTCCATTGCTGAGCACCCCCCCCCCCAATACACTGATCACATGATGCTGACATCATCCCAGTTCCTTCACCGCCTCTTTTCCTCTCCACTGTTGAGCTCCACCTCCTGAATGATCACATGACAATGTCATCACCACAGGTCCTTCAGCTCTGGCAGTGCAGCAGATACTGGGCAGGTCCTGGTCGGTAGTCAGGGCTCTTGTTCTCTCTGGTATCAGCCATTCCTCCAGCCTGCAGGTAAGATGAGCTGTGAGGAGACAGTGTGGTGGAGAGCTCAGACATGTCACCTCTGGAGATTCTCCTCCATTACACACAAGGAATCCTTCTCCGCTCCTCAGCGTAGTATGATGGGGGAGTAGTAGTGGGGGTTGTAATCATTCGCTGGCCCCTGACTGTCCTGGTGAGGGGCCCCTGCATCCAGGAGGAGAATGAATGGAGCGGGGGCCCAGTCTGAGCTCAGCTCTCTCCAGTCTCTTCTCTAGAAGTTCTGGACACAGCTGAGCACAGCCCAGAGGTGGGACCTGCATCTATCAGACATTTATCTCCTGTGGAGCCACCAGAAATCTCCATGTTGAGGCCCCTCGAATCCATGTGGTGGGGGCTCTGAGAAGCGGGGCCCCTCCAGGCTCAGGAAGTGCGCGTTCTGGAGGTGACATCTGGTCTTGTCCTGGATGATTCTCCCTCTCTCATAAAGGCGCCTGCAGTACTAGAAGCCTCCAGCTCCTCCAGTTCTCTCCTCTTCTCCTGAATGACCACCAAGGATGGACAGGAAGGGATCAGCAGAAGAATATTAGACCTCACTTGGAGATCATCTCCCTGTCTGAGCGGAGAGGTAAACTTTATCTAGTTCTCTCCTCTTTATTGTATTCTGTAACAAGTCAGACATCGGGAAGGAGAATCCATCATAGGAAGTGATAGGAAGAGTCCAGGGTCCTGTAGAACGGCCTCCAGACCTTCCAAGTGATGGAGAACCTGAAGATCAGCCCCAGTATGGTGAGTGATGTGTCATGGTGACCAGTGACCAATAGTCATGTGTAGGAGCCATGAGAAGGTAAGTAGGCACGTTGTACCCAGGAGGAAAGGGCCGCCGGAGGAGAGCACATGGCCCTGAAGGGTTTATTCCCTAAGTGTCTCTCTCCATCCACAGGAGTACACAATAGTGAAGAAGACATCGGGGACTGTGTGACTCCCATCATCCATCTCCAGGAGTCAGGAGGGCGGAGCAAGACCCCTCACCCCATCACAGAGCCTCACCCCTGATACATGAGCAGAAGATCCTAGAACTCACCCACAAGATGATGGAGCTGCTGACTGGAGAGGTGACACTGCTGGAATGTTGGGAATTCTGCAGTAACAGCACTGGAGGGGTACTGGGTGATGACGGTGTCCATTGTGTTGTCAGGTTCTATAAGGTGTCAGGATGTCACTGTCTATTTCTCCATGGAGGGAGTGGGAGTATATAGAAGGACACAAGGATCTGTACC